>KL259894.1:0-14414 GCA_000699545.1 Podiceps cristatus | reverse complement strand
TCCCTGCCTGTGAAATTTCCAGAATCTCACAGTGATTTTATATACTTTCTCACTTGTATTCTGAAGTTCTACGCTCCAGTAAGTCTTTTATTTTAATATTTCTTGATATTCAAGCTGTTCCTCATTCTTACCTTGTAATACATGTAGCGTAGGGCCTGGCTACACAGAGCTGGTGTGAACTGAGGTAGGGTAGGAAGTTAAAATAGAACAGCTATTCCTCACTGAATGTCTTAATTTTAAATTAATCCATTCGTAATGTGGATGGAATACTCACTGCATGGTATAAAAGCATCCACATTAGAAAATATGAAATAGCTATTTCACGCTGCTTTTCCACATGAACAATTTACTTGTTTGTCTCTCCAGCATAGCTGACAACAAATAATCCTGTAATGTCATGCTTTTTTACATTCTCATGATTCAATTTTCATTCTTTATCATTCTAATAGATCCATGATTGGAGACAGGAATATCCGAGAGGTCTAATTATTCTGTAGCCATAAAAATTCTCTTTCGCTCTTTTGACCACCTCTCTTTTTGAATCTTTTGGTTCTCCATCCATTTAATGAAGTTATGGCTTCTCTTTCTTTTTAGGTCATTAAAAATAGTTTGTTGAAGGATTTTGTCTAGAATATTAATCAGCTCTGTTTTTTTCTAGCCTTGATGGGAAAAAGTCACAAATTAATTCCTCAAGTGACATTAACATTGCACGCTCTTGGCAGAAATTAACCTCTCAAGATACTTCATTTTTAATTTCTTGCATATTTCCTTGCATAATCAAAACTGACTGGAGACCCAGTGATGCATATTAAGGGGCATATATTTTTGCTTACTTTTGTTTTAAGAATTTTCCTATAGTTTGTATGCCACAGATTCCTCCTAGCTGTGTAATTGGGAGATATAAATTGTCACACTTGTGCTCATTTCAATTCAGTTTAAAATTAAGTCATGAAGACTTCATAATTTATTCCTGCAGTTTTGTCAGCTCAGAAAAACTGGAAATGTTAAAGAAGCTGGCAATAATTTGGTGGGTATCCTAAACCAAAAAAAGGATTATATTCTGTAAGAGATGACAGGAGGAGCGATGTACCACTCATATAGTCTTTAATGAATTTGTAGTTACTACTTGATCTCCTCACTAGTCCTCTTTTGAAGTTCTGCTGTGCTTATATTCAATTAAATGCTTCTGTTATCTAAGATCTTTTCATAGTCATGTTATAAAATAACCAACAATTTAAGGAAATTTCTCTTTTTACTAGAAAACAGTGCATTTTGCTGAAATGTTTCATGGTTTAGTATCTTTAAGCTTGACAAAGTAAGAAAATTGTTTCATTTTTATGCCTTTTTTTTTTTTTTGAAGTATACTCAAGTACTAAGTGCATTTTTTAAAAAAAGAAAACAAATCAAATGCTGTAATTTAAAATGAGCTGTCCTTCATTTCTTACAATGAATTTGGAAAACTAAAACCTTAGAGTACACTGGCAGCCATGTGTGCAAAAACCTCTTGGATTGCTTTTCTGTCACCAGATAGGTTATCACACTTTGAAAACTGTCTTAATTTGCTTAGGTCAAGCATTCTTCATAATATTTTCTTAGCAGTTTACATTAAAAAAACTTAAGCATTTCATTGCATTGCATTTCTCACCAGGCTTAACCAATATGGTTGTATTGCCAAGTTCAAAACTAATAATACGCACTATTATTACATAAATAGTGAAAGAAAAATATCTTTTAGAATTTAAAATAAGTAACCTTTTTCTTTGCTACCAGTAAGTATATATGTTACTTAGTTACATGCTCTTTGTGTAACTGAGTTTTGTTGTTTGTATTAGAATCTCGTCCTTTGTCACTTCCCGTGAAAACCATGCTGAACTCATCTGAAAGCTGCAGAAGTCCTGAAGAAAGAATGAAGGAATTTATTGGAATTGTGTGGAATGCAGTTAAGTGCCTTACACTTCAGGTAAGATGAAAAGGAAGTGAAAAAAAAGTATGTCTTTTCAAACTTTATGATACTTTTTATGCATCCTAGTGCGTTTTATTAGAGGCTTTTTAAAGGAGCTACCAAGTTTTATTGTCTTACTTCAGTAGTTTCAAAGTCTTAGAGAATGAAAAATAAAATATAGATTTTTGGTAAAATAAGCAAAGAATGCATTGTTTTTTAGAATATTAGTTTCTGAAATACTTCTTTATATCTAAGGGGAAGATCCTTAAAATAATTATATGAAGAAATAATTATATGAAGAGAAAATGTTTGTCTCACTTTTTTTTGGTATTATAAACAGCTATATACCTTTTTATCCATAGTTAAATTTGCAGAATACCTGCCTTTCTAAAAATATTTGAGGAAAATGTGTATGATAAATACTTTCTAGGGGTTCATAATACAATCTGATGTTATATAGTGATGGCTGAGCTGCTTACTTGTCTGCTTTTTCATAAAGGACAAGTAGATGACCACTTAGATCAGACCACTTCATCCTAGACTGCTCTAGATGGTGATCACTGATCAGTAAAAGCAGAGTATTCACGTAGTAGTGTACATGTATGCTATGCTCAAAAATGGCCATGTTAGAAGTCCAGTGTTAAGACTGCATGGTCAAATACTAGATGGCTTAGAAATGCTAGAATTAGGACTCTCTTTTTCCAAGTATATACCAAGTGCCTGCTTAAATATTATCCTAATTTAGTAGTAGTACAATCTGTGTCTTTTGAACAGTACATTAAATGAGACTGGTTTTTTATGATATACCAGCATATAGTAGCAAAACTGGTTTTGTGTTAAAATAGAATTAAAAAAAAAATACAACCTCCCTCTATTTCTGACAAAGTAATTATTGAATGCCTGTTCCTTCTTCCTGCTAAGAAATATATTTATTTATATACAGGCTCATCCCAGACTCTGTTTTACTCCTCTTTCATGCAGAAAGCAATTTGGGTTCAAAATAGTAGAACATTTGAAAGTTTGTTTTGCCTGAGCAAGAACTTCAGACTTGTGACTTGATTGCAGAACATACTGAAGTTGAAGAGATACGTTCTATTAAGTCTGTTTGGTTTTCAGCCACCTCTTTCATCATTGTTTCATAAGTATTTTGCTTGTTTTCCTTTCTTAATGTTGTCACCACTAGGGATTAAAATGGCTAGAGAAGGGGAGTCTAGAGAGAATTTGTAAGTTGTTTGAAGGAAGCGGTGTATTTTTTTTACGTGTCTGGGTGGTACCTAGCACAATGAGACTCCCTATATGAATGAGGCTTACGGTTTGAGTCATAATAAAAATAATATAATAATGAGGAAGATGAAGAGCTGAATCCTTTGTAAATGGAGAAAATTGAGTCAGGCCTAAGATATGCTGCTCACACATTTTTAAGGTACACTGTTACATGAGCAACTAGCAAAGTGAATTTGTTTTGAAGAATGGTTAAGGTACTGACCAGCTAAAAATGAAGTTTGCCTGTTACCAAATAGAAAAAACTAAAAAAGCTTATGTTTAAACTAGTGGGGGTTTTTTTGTGGAGGTGAAAGCTGATGTCAGTGACAGGCATTTGTTTTCTGAGTAATTTGTAAATAAATCACTTCTCTGTCATAATACACTCATGAATTAGAGTTAATACTGGCAGAGGATTTTTTTGTATTAGGTACTTCTTTTCTGGTGTTTGAGGTTCTAGATTTTTCTTTAGAAGCGTTTCTGGTAAGGTACTCGTGCTTTCATCATTATGAATATGAAATAACATTTTTAGGTTTTATCTATATTAAAATTAAATGGCCCTATGTATTCGTACAACAGCTTAGACAGTTCTTATATATTTCACCCTTATGTTTTTATCTTACTTCGTAAAGTGTATGCCAGTATCTTGCCAGAAGGACATTACATGTTACCAGTGAAAAGTTTCAACAGACTCCAAGGCAACACTGCAGGAAAAGTCCAAGAAAGTACTTCCAAACAAATACACAATAGTCCTTCTTAGTGAACTATGAAGGATTTATAGATATTCTTGCTGTTCTTTTTATTATTGTTAGTAGTCCTTATGTCTATTTTATTTAAATATATTTTTCATGACACAAATGCGTGTATATATAGCTTTTTTCCTTCAATACCAGCCAAAATGGGAAAGCTGTAATCTGTGCAAGGCAATGTATAGAGGATAAGATAATGAGAGTTATGACTCTTTTTCAATTCAAGTACAGTGTGATATATTTATTAAACAAAATATGCATTGTATTAAACATGTACCTGTATGTTAAATTCTTACAGATTTTTCTGTATTTTATTATCATTTGGCATAAAAAAGGCAAATTTCTAGAATATTTTGTCTGGCTAAATGCTGGAGCACTTAGACTCTAAGGTTTTTTCTAAAGCTATTTTCATGTTCCTGGATATTTTATTAACATGATTGTAGAACATAAAAGTTGTCAGATAAAACAGAACTTCGTAACTTAAAATCATCAAAGGATTATTCTTTTAGTGGAAGTTTGAATAAGTAAATGTGTTTGGAACCAAAGTAACTGGAAAGTTTATTTTGGATCCAAAGCTGGTACTTGCTTAGACCTAGTCCTGGCTTGTTCATGAGAGAATATTGCATAAAGATCTTGTGCATTGGAGTTGTGGAAAGCTATTAGTATTTAGGTGAAAAGACTTTCATACTAAACTATTAAAGCTGGGTTTATTATTTAGTTGTTGTAGGATTTTATATGCAGCCTTGAAGTCTTCTTGGCAGTTACACTGTGTAGGAGCGTAATACTCACTTTTCATGTGTTCTTCATATTAATAGCTGCTAAAATTGTGGAGCAGTTTAAACACAATGATTTTTAATTGTTTTTTAATGCTGAGTTCCACTGAGAATAATGAAGGATCTGTATTAAAAGCAAATGAATTAATGAGTAATGTTGTAACGAACGCCAACTAAATAAGAGTGTAATTATTACATATAAAACGTAGCCACATATTCCACATGCCTTTAAATATCCCTGAAATTATTTGAAAAAATGAGTCTGTTTCCTGAAATTATTGAAACTTGTGCAAAATCTTAGTCAAAGTGAAATGTTGATTGACAGAACAGAAATGTAAGGATGAGATTGACTAGCATTCCTGTTCTCTGAAGAGTGGTCTTTATTTATGGGTCAGGAAGAAAGAGATTGTGTGACTTAGCAGTTACGAGATTTCTTAACTTCGTTAAATACCACAAACTGACCAAAAATTGAAATTTTCTGTAACTACACAAAAACTTCTTAAAATCAAGCTGTCTTAGAAAATAATAGGAATATTGTGTGTTACTAAGACATTGTGTCAGAGAAAATGCAGCTGATCCTTATTGTACTCATTTGTATGTACAGGTAGCCTGCTGTCTTAGTTCTCTTACTTGTGTGCTCTGCTTTCCATTTATATAATTTTCACTCTTTGTCTAACTTCAAAACATGAATTTCTGCCCTACCTTTTTAAATTCTAACAAACAGTGCATGTCTGGCTCAACTGCAGACAGTCTAATTAGGTGGAGCTAATTTGGATGTCAGAGGCTGAGGCATGGTCTTATAATAATGACTTCACCAGAACCTCTACGTGAGATGTGTAATGGTGGTTCTTTGCAGTTTGGGGAGTCAGTGCAAGATGATATTATGTATCTGAAACTCTCAGAAAAACACATTAGCCTTTTTGACAAGAGCATATAATAGATGATGATTAATGCAGAGAGGGGCCACTTTCCAGGAGATGCCTTCATGTGTGTCACCTTGTGGGTCATCTTCAATCTTGGTTTATATAGCTATAAAATGTGGGTCAGGGAAGGGAATCTCCTTATGGTATCACTGTCATGAAAGGCGCTCAAGACTCTTGTAGAACCTGTCTCTCTTTGTTGCACTTGTGCAGGAAAACTACAGCCTGTCACTTGTTTTGTTTCACTCCCATCCAACCTCCTCAGTTAGGAAGACCTGAGTCTTCGGCAATACATATTTCACTGTTCTCTCTATCAAGCAATGTTCTCTTCTTATAATATATGAATTCAAAGTACTCCATTTATTCGAGCAACTTTTTATACAACAGAGATCCTAAAGTCATTGCACTTTTTTAGGCTTATATATTAGTAAAAGCTTAAAGCAGAATGCTTTGAGAAACTTTTTAAAAGTAGAAGGGAAAATACAGCTTACTTCATTGGTTTATCACTAGTGTGCATTACTTAGCATGTATAGGCCTTGACATAATAGAAATGAAAATAGAGGGTGATTCTGTTTCAAGAATTTGTAATAATTCCTTCTCTTTAACACATGAATGTGTTCACTATTGGCAAAGGAACATGTTGCTACCAAAACTGAAATAAGATCCTTGAAACAGAAAGGATGTTGCCATGGAAAAATGAAGTAACACTCAGTGCAGCTGCGAAGCATTAATGAATAGGATATTTTTTTAAAAGATCATTTGTGTTTGGTGTGGCTTGGAGGGTCCCAACCAGATGGTTTCCATGAACAGGATCTGACCCCCAGCTTGAGGACTTCTTACTGGCAGATTACTTCATTTTCTTTCCCTTGGATTGTCAGATCCTTACATTAATGCAAGATTTACTGCCGCAGATTTATATTCAGTTACATAAATCAGTCACATTTTACATTAAATTCACAATTTTAGACATACAGTTTAACAGTTATTTAAAAAGTGTAAAAAGATTTATATGATAGCTTTAATATATGCTATTGCTGTAGTTTAATTTTAAGATATTTGGATTACATGTATTTTAAAGCACTTTCCGATTGGTGAAGCAATCTGTAGCACACATTCTCACTTTTGTCCAACATATAATGCCATCATTTTAGGTGCACTCTTCCATTCCTTCACTAGAACTTGTTATTAAGCAGATCTCCAGATTCTGTCAGATAAATGTACAGATTCTATTGAAGTTGATAGTTGTGCGTAAGCAGAATCTGCTTCTGAGAAGTTCAACAGGTGCAATTCAGTTTTGCACTTATTTGGCCCCTATGCATCCAAGTTGACAATTTCTTATGTAATTATAAAAATTGCATGATTTGCCCTGCAATGTGTAATTTTGCCATAAGTTCATTATGTTGTCCTTTGAAATCCTGTACCTATGTTTTGCAAAATTCATTTCTTCATATAAAACTTTAAATGAAACACAAATAAGCAAACCATATCTGTAAGCAAAACTGTAGTATTACGTATAGAGGGCCTGATGCTATCATATAAACCCCCCTGAAATTCATGGTCCAACTCCCATTCAGTTGTTTGAAAATGAATGGCAAACTAATGCCTATGTAAACAAAAATTTCCCTCAGGCATTTGAAGGAGTGAAACTGTTGTGATTACACTTCAATATTCTTGATATGGCAAAGTAAAATAAACCAAAAATGATGTGGAGAACATGTCTTCAGCACAAAGCTATACTGAACTGGAAATTAAGTGTAAAAACTCCACTGAGTATTGATATCTCTTCTTAAGCATACTTTGTAAAACATCTTCTGTAGATCCTGCTGCTGGTAATGTGATGAAGCATAATATCTTTCCAATTCAGATCCTGCTGCTGGTAATGTGATGAAGCATAGTATCTTTCCAAGTTGGTGGAATTTTTGGATTATTATTACCACATGGCTTGTATATCCAGGCAGCATTTGATGTTAATCATCATGGATATATATATCAAGAATGGATGATTTGTTATAAACTGTTTACTCAGCAAATGCACTGAAAAAACAAAAGTTACACTGATCATAAGTTCTTTTGTGATCTATTTATCATTATCCGACAATGGCTTGACCTGCAACCTATTACTAATAGACCAGAAAACGATCTAATATGTCACTGTAAAAATCTTTGCAAATTGACACAATGACTAATTTACTAGTTTAAAAAAAAAAATCCAAATCTATCACATCTGTAACAATACACTGTTGCTTTTCATCCAGTATAAATAAAGTACACTCTGCAACCTTGGATCAATAAACTACTTATCAAAGATGTAATTAACTTCATTCTACAACTCAAACAGTTCTAAAACTAGAAACAAACACAGACTTCATGTAACAATGTATTTATTTTTGCAAAATTCTATTTATATTTTTCTGCAGTGAATTCTTGTCAGTTTGTCTAAGCAAAAGGGTACAAAAATGCTGAAGTAAAGATGAATATCTGTGTTCTCCTCACTAGGCTGGCAAAGTACTTATGGTGCTGAGGAATTCCAGCTCTATTGCAAATCACTACTATGGTCTTGAGGGACTATTAGCCTTCAGGGAAGGGTATGGAGTACAAACCTTGGTTATCAGTTTTAAACTGTGATGTCTTTAATCATGTCAAATTGAAAGACTCTGTTATGTAAGTTTACAGCAAACAAATGTTGTATTATCACAGCTACAAATAACATCTTGTGTCCAACTTTTTGTACACTAGAGTTTTCCAAACAATATGAAGAAATGAACTGATTTATAGCTTGTACTCATTTAACAAAGTGTTCAAGTGTGCAGGCTGTTAGGGATATTTCATATCCAGGTGCAGAATATTACTTGTAAGAGCCAAAGAAGACTGAGAGTCGGCAGCTTACACCACCTCTGAGTTAACAAGTAGCGATGAGTTCAGTTCTTGGTTTGGGCTTACTCAGCCTTGCTAGACGCTCATAAAGAGATGGCAGAATGGTCAGAAATGTTTCAGGGTGCAGCACTGTTTGAAAATAAAGAACAGAAAAGTGCTATTTCATATGAAACCGTATGCACCATATGAGTAACTTGAGATTTTGTACCAAGATGAATGCTCCACAATGCGGGGAGAAAAATGGTAATCTGTTTCTTGGCTTTGTTTTTTCAGCTTGAAGTGCAATCTTGTTGTGTATTCCTTCCGAATGACAGCCTGCCTTCCCCAAGTACTATTATATCAGGCGACATTCCTGGGACTGTGCGAAGCTGGTACCATGGGCAGGCCAGTATGCCTGGCACACTTGTTGTCTGCTTGCCCCAGATAAAGATTATGAGTGCTGGACACAAACACATGGAACCACTGCAGGAAATCCCTTTTGTTGTACTGAGACCCATCCTGGAAGAAGGTAGTGTGGTAAACTCAAAAAAGCTCACTCTTTTTTAACAGTTATGAAAATTATCTCCATTTTATTTTGAAAACTTACGATGTTGTGCTGCTTTTTTTAGCAGAATGCTATGTATTATCGATGGCTAGAAATACTAATGACAAGGTTTGCCCTGTGGAGTTCAAAGTAAAATTCATTATCGAAGAGCTAGTTCTGGGATATCTTTTGTATGTTTGGTGAAGCCAAAACAATTAAGAAATGCAATTTTTGCCTTCATTGGTTTTGTCATTAGTTACTGCATAGCCACAGTTGGTTTGAGACAATAGGACAGCGCAGGGAGTTGTGAATTCCAAGGCAGAATGGAAGCAGATTAGGAAACACTTCTCATGCCACCTTTGGTGGCAAAAAACCAAACCAAAACACAAAACCCAACCACCATAAAAACCCCAACAAAACATAAAAAAAGGGGTGGAAAAACAAACAACAACAAGCAAAAAAAACAAACAAAGCCCCCATCAAAACAAAGGAACAATAAAAAGTCTTGGATCTGACATTCAGAGTGGACATTAGGAAAAGTTCCTTCACTGAGAAGATGGTCGGTCACTGGAACAGGCTCCTCAGGGAAGTGGCCATGGCACCAACCCTGTCAGAGTTCAAGGAGCATCTGGACAACATTCTTAGTCATATGGTTTAGTTTTAGGTAGTCCTGCAAGGACCAGGGAGTTGGACTTGATGATCCTTATGGATCCCTTCCAACTTGAGATATTCTATGATTCCATGTAAGACAAGGTAAAAAAAAATCATAAATGTAGCAGACTATAAAAAGAAAGGAATGAGACTTTATTGATCATCATGATAGGCAGCAATTGTGTTCTGTTTTGTGTCTATAGGGATTGTAGCAAGGTTTTCATAGAGATTTGAAGGAAAAAAAAATGAGTAGATTCGTATGAGTGTTTGAGGGGATGCTCTTCTGCATAGGCTAAGGTTGAGGAAAAGTATGGTAGTTCTTATTTGAAAAGCTAATATCTGATAGAGGTTTAAGTTGTAGACCAATTTAAGGGAAGAATAAGCCTTTAACATTCCGCAGCTGATTGAGAAATGAAAAAAGTGGGGGGATAAGCCATAAAGGACTTAGGAAGTGAAAACAAGCTGTTTATGTTCAATATGACTTTTTTTTTTTTTTAATAGTGCTCTTAGAAATGATCAAAGTACATGGATTTGCAGCAGTATTCTGAGGGAATACTGAAGTAAAAATTTGGTTCTACAGATATTCATATGAAAAATTGTGTATTGGAAATCGGTGAGGCACGTTTTCTTAAAAATCTTGAGTACTGGAGTTTGAGTCTATTTCAATGGCTTCAATGAGATCTAGCCATGTAACCAACTTTAAAATTTCCTGGAAATGATGTTCTTGTGGTTTAACTCCAGTAGGTAGCGCAGCCCTGCTCAGCTGCTAGTACACACCCCCTTAGTGGTACCAGGGAGTGATTGGAAGGGTAAAAGTGAGAAAACTCATGGATTGGCATGAAGACAGTTCAATGGGTAACACAAAAACAAAGCAAAACAAGGAATTCATTTGCTAGTCCCCATCAGCAGGCAGGTGTTCAGCCATCTCCAAGGAAAGCAGGGCTCCTTCATGCGTAATGGTTACTTGGGAAGACGAATGCCATAACTCTGAATGTTCTCCCCCTTCCTTCTTCCCCCAGCTTTATATGCCGAGCATGACGTCATATGGTATGGAATATCCCTTTGGTCAGCTGGTGCCAAAACATGGCACCATACCAGCTACTATGAAGAAAATTAAGTCTATCCCAGCCAAAACCATTGGTGTACAGTTAGTTCATTATTGTATTCTTGAACTATATTATCTGGAAAGAATCATTGCTGGTTTGTGTATTCATTCTAAGATGAAGAGAGGGAGGTGCAGCAATTGTTCCCTTGCTTTTGTGACAGCATTTTCTGGGAAAATTATTCTGTTTTCTGCATGCTTATTGCTGAAACGTAAGCAATTATAAAGGGTATGTTATGAAAAATTAAGTCAAAAGCACATTCAAGAGCTACTCCTGCTCCTGCCATCTGAAATTCGTTTGGATTTATAAGTCTTTTTCCCTCACTCCTTGTTCTGCCACTTAATATTGGATCCTTCTCCTCCTTCCTGTATTTTACCTTAATTAACAGCAATGAAAGTAAAATTGTAGTTTTTTATACTGAAAATCATATTAGAGTTGCTGCCAACTGAAAAGAAAAAAAGAGAAAGGTATATGTGTTTTTCCTAATAACTTTCAGTAGGAATGATCTAATTTGCTAATCATAGTGATAGATAAAAGATAAATTAATTTAACCAAAGTCTTTTGTTTGTTTTAAACTGATGATGTAATTTAAACCATTTATGAAAGTAAGAAGTCATTTGAATTTTGTCAAACCCGATTTGAAGGAAAGATCCTAGTGAGAGAAAAGATTCCCCTGGTTGGGATAAAGCCTATAGCAAGGAATTTATTTGTGTGTGGCTTTGTGCTCTGGGAATAATGCCAAACAGAAGTTCTCACAATCTTGATATTTTTGATTCTCTAATGGAGCTGTTGCCTTCTCCCATGCCAGAACTCCCCCTTAAACAGACTATTAATTTTTTTTTTTTTTTTTCCAAGGCTTTTAAGTCACCTTCTTTGTTTCTTCCCACGTAGAGGTAAATAATTTTTATTGCAAGAATCTCTTAATTTGCATTCTGTCTTTGAACAAGACTTCAAGGACATGCCATCACTCTTAAGACATGTTATCATATCTCTGAAATTATATTTATTCAACCTTGCTTTTCCTGGAAACTATTTTTGAATCATTTCTTTTGTAAAAAAGGTAAGTAAAAGGCTTGTTTACAGGGATGCATTATTACTTTTAAGAAAGCTGTGTGCTCACTCATATTTTTCTTATCACATGAAAAACAGAGGAGGGAAAGGGAGCGGAGTCATAGTGTCATTTGGGGATATTGCAGCCTACTCACAGAGGCTTATTGACCTCAAGATGTCAACATACTGTAAAAATAGCTTATACAATATCCCACAATTGAGTCCTCCTGTTTGTTTTCAGAGTTCTGATACATTTTTTTTCTGAGGTAATTGTAGTCTGTAGGAATGCTTAAAAGAATATTTTAAGCACAGTACTTCAATTCAGAAACGTAACTTAGCTCAGTCATGTTAAGTAACTGATACGGATACGGATTTATCTAATTAATCTTTATTAATCAGATACGGATTTATCTATGTGAAGAATGAGAAATTATGTTGAATTGCTGTTGAATAACAAATGCAACTAAGTTCTTAAAAATCTATTACAGTAAGTAATTTATAGTAATTAGTTAATTTAAGTCTTTATAGTTCAAATCAATCAGATGATAGATCCATGAGGTAGTACTCACTGAGGATATTAAAGCAGAATCACAGAACCATAGAGCAGCCCAGGGTTGGAAGGGAGCTTGTATGATCATCTCATCCAGACTTTCAAGCCTGGAAGAGATCCAGCAGCCTGTCCAGTTGCAGCTTGAAAACCTCCAGTGAATGATTGTTCTTACTGTAAAATATTTCAAAATGAAACTTCTCCCAGTGCAATTCGTACCTGTTGCCCCTTGTCTTCTCCATTTTTGGCTCTTTGAGAAGAGGGGGAACCTCCTGGGGGCAGGCTGAGAGAGTTGGGCTTGTTCAGTCTGGAGAAGAGAAGGCTGCGGGGAGACCTGATTGCGGCCTTCCAGTACTTAAAGGGGGCCTATAGGAAAGAGGGGGAAAATCTTTTCAGTAGGGACAGCGGTGACAGGACAAGGGGTAATGGTTTTAAACTGAAACAGGGTAGGTTTAGGCTGGATATAAGGAGGAAATTCTTTACAATGAGGGTGGTGAAGCACTGGAACAGGTTGCCCAGGTGAGGTGGTGGAGGCCCCATCCCTGGAAACATTCAAGCCCAGGTTGAACGGGGCCCTGAGCAACTGGATCTAGGTAATGGTGTCCCTGCTCACTGCAGGGGGTTGGACTAGATGGGCTCTGGGGGTCCCTTCCAACCCAAAACATTCTATGATTCTATGAACTCTGTCCCATTTGTATCATAGAATCATAGAGTATCTCCAGTTGGAAGGGACGATAAGGATCAAGTCCAACTCCCTGCTCCTTGCAGGACTGCCTAAAACTAAACCATATCACTAAGAGAATCATCCAGATACTCTTTGAATTCTGACAGGCTTGATGTCATGACCACTTCCCTGGGGAGCCTGTTCCAGTGACTGATCACCCTCTCAGTGAAGAACCTTTTCTTAATGTCCAATCTGAACTTCCCTGACCACAGAGAGATCAGCACCTCGCCCTCCACTGTGCCCCTTTGGGAAGTTGTAGACTGCCATGAGATCACCCCTCAGCCTTCTCTTCTCCAAGCTGAACAAACCAAGTGACCTCAACTGCTCCTCCTAAGTCTTGCCCTTGAGACTCTTCACCATCTTGGTCACCCTCCTCTGGACACACTCTAATAGTTTGATGTCCTCCTTATATTGGCATGCCCAAAACTGCACACAGTACTCAAGGTGAGGTCACATCAGTGCAGTGTAGAGTTGGACAATCACCTCCTTTGACCGGCTAGCAATGCCGTACTTGATGCACCCCAGAACATGGTTGGCTTTTTTTTTGGCTCCCAGGGCACACTGTGGGCTTGTATTCAACTTGTCATCAACCCCCTAGATCTCTTTCTGTGGAGCTGCTCTCCAGCCTCAAGTCTCTTAGTTTGTACAAATTACCAGGATTACCCCATCTCAGGTGGAGAATTCTGTACTTGCTTTTGTTAAATTCCATACGATTCATGATTGCCCAGCTCTCTAGTCTGTCTATATCTCTATGTAAGGCCAGAAGCTATGAAGCTATAGAAAATGTGATGTATTTATTAGAAATTGGTTAATGGAATTAATGATTGCAAATCAGGAAACTAAAGAAACAGAAAAGCAAATTTAGAAGTTAGGGAAATTAAATAATTTACACCGTGGGAAAAAATGGAATAGGATTGTCAGGCTTCAGTATTGTGGTTATTGGATTGACACACACTGTTTATAAGGAGCAGCAGCTAATAAACACATTGATTGAACTTTGATGCAAATATAAAATCTTTGAACTCTGTAAGGTAATAATTAGAAAGCTAAAATAAAAACTGCAAGGCATTCAATTCAAGACATGCTTAAGCAATTCTCAGAAGAATGACATTTCAAAGCCTGAGTTTTACCTGACAGAATATAGTACCACTAAATATATCAGATCTGAATTAATGCCTGCTGACAACACAGGTCATTACCACAATTCACTGAATGACTTTTATGGTGCCTGCTTAAAATGACAATGGGCTTTTAAATGATCAACTTTTCCTCCCTTGGCTGAAATCTCCCGGGGGGGG
>JMFS01021571.1:0-14964 GCA_000699545.1 Podiceps cristatus | reverse complement strand
AAACATTCTATGATTCTATGATTCTAAAGGATAATTAGGATGTTAAGTGAGCCAGAACAGCTTCTGAAAATGAGGTGTCTCTGCCATTCCATTGTTTTTGTAGGGACTCTAAGGTGAATATGCTTTTAAGTGAAGTACCTTGTGCATGGGCTTGAAGGGCGAACCTGGGCATCTCTGTCACTTAGAGTTCAATAGAGATGTATCTCCTAATAAGTGTTTGGTTGCCTGGTTATGATTTTGTTCTTTATTGTTTAATCTACATGGATGTACAATTTTTTTGATGTTTGTATTTTACCTTACGGTAAGATGTATTGCACACAAATTTTCTTGCAGGTGGTTTGTCATGCCCTTCTCCTCTGCATGGGGGAAAGATGAAGCATCTTACATGTTACAAATAAAATCTCTTATCTCTGTAATAGGCACAGGAAATGACTTGGGGGAAATAGTGGGCATCTGGGCTCTCTCATGCTGAAATGATGTCTGGCTTTCACACGGGCCAAAATAGTTATTTTGAGTACTGTCCTATCAGTTGCAAAAGTGTCAGCATATTGCTTAAATGCAGAGTAAACACAACTTCAACACAGGCACCTACGTCTTTGCACAGAGAGTAAGTTTAGTGCAATTAGCAAAGAGGCAAATTGGTCAAAAAACCTTGTACACCTTAAACTATGAATGGCTATATTAAATATATTGCAAAATTACTTTTTGTAAGATGGAAGCAATTCTATTTGTGTGTTAAAGTGTTTTGTTGGATTGTTTTTCTTAAGCTGGATGGATGGCACTCCAGTGAATTATTTGGCATGGGCACCACATGAACCTAACTTTGCAAATAATGATGAAAACTGTGTAGTTATGTATAAGAATTTAGGTGAGTTTTGTATGTTTGTTCCTGAATTTCATTATTTGTCTGTTTGTGTCACAACTTCTTTTTCCTTCTTAGAGGCACCCCCTTACCGCTTTTTTTTTTTTTTTTTTTTTCTTTTTTGCAAAATGTTACAGAAGTAGACCACAGTATTATTTTCAGGACTTAATAGTTTTGAGCTCTTGTGTTTACTGTAAGCCTAGCATGGGGAAGCTCTGGTAGAGGTCTGCGGTTGTGATAGCTATACAACTGTTTTATATTTTTTAGTAAAATTGGCCTAGTGTGCTACTGTAAAATTGGTATTTCTAATACCTGGTTCTACGCTGCTTTTAACATTCTCTAATTACAGTGTGTATAAAGTGACATATTTATCCTAGATGCTGATATAGAATGATAATACACTGAGAGACTCTGAGGATTTGATCTTATCTTTCAGCTAAAAGCACTTTGTGTAAGAATGAGTGAAACTGATTCTGTTTAACCAGCTCTGGATGTGGTGTCATACAGTTCCCCATTTATCTTACATTCAGGATTTTGGAATGATATAAACTGTGGTTATCCAAATCCCTACATATGTGAAAGACACAACAGTTCCATTAATTCAACTGTTCCTCCAACAACATTTTCAGCTCCAAGAGGATGTCATCCAACTTGGCTTTCCTTTCATAATAAGGTACCATAACAAATACAGTGCATGTTGGATGTTTGGCAAAGCATTACGTAGAAAACAAGGGAATTATTTAATAATATTGTTTCTTGTTAGATTAAAATATCATTATTTTTTGTAGAGAGCTAGGTGATGCCTGCATGCTTTTCTTTGTTCATCCACCGATTTGCAGGAAAGGTGCCTTTTTGATGCTTCTCATGAAGGGGCAGATGAACATATTCAATTGACAAAAGTCATTCTCTAGTCATCTTTTCAAACCTTTAGATATGTATTTTTTAAAGAGTTTAGTCAGAGTTCCTGAAGTATTGTTGCTCTGATCTTGATGATTTTTAACCAAACCAGAATGCTTTTTCAGTACTGAATGCATTTTGTCTTTAACTTTACTAATGTGGTATGCATTGTGGAGTCAGTCATGCATAACTTATCATTGTTAGCTGACTGTCCATAAAAAGTCAGTTTTTGCTTATTTTCTAGGGATTTCAGATCAAATCTGGTATGTGTCTTGTTGAGCAAAACACTCTCTTGAGACCTTTAATTTTATATGTAACAAGGACCAGAACAAAAAGTTCTTTTTAAGCAGAATGTATTGTTTTCAGATAAATACGTTATTTTACTGCCACCTCTCCATCCTGCTTTGCTTAAAGCAGGGGTTTTCAATTTTTGAGGGATATTGGAGTAAAGATAATATAGAGAGAATTTGTTCATGTTTTAGTGTTACAAAATATTTGGATCTACAGAAGATGAACGTGTCACTTGGCATGCTGCACGAACAGCTTGCATGAATTTAGGAGGAAACCTGGCCTCTATCCCTAACGAACAAGTGCAAGGTACTGTGTATACTTTTGTACCAACTAGATGAGATGACAATTAATCTTTACAGGATGGCTGTTGTATTTGTGTGAATATGGACGGGGTTTGAATAATGATTGCACATCTGTTTTTTCTTACAAAACATGTAATTTTTAGAAATTTACAATGAAATCTTCACCTGAATCTACCAAATTTTAATGTTGGCTTAGATATATATATACATGTATATTGTCCTGGCAGCCAAAGTAGTGATTTTTCTGCTTACACATGATGCCAGCTGGACCCAGCAAGTTCCATTCCAAATGATGTAGTTTCACTAGGTGGCATTAACTTGCTGCGTGACTTTCCTATTAACTCAATCGGAACACATTTAGGATCAGAACTTGCTGTCTCTGGGCAGCTTGGGGCAGAGGTTTGACTGCACATACACCTACCCACAGCTCACCACATAGTCTCTTTGAACTCCAAAGTACCAGTCTTTTTGCTAGAGGAGCTTCTTTTAATGAACCCAAGAGCTGCATCCCTGACTGAGGGAGATAAGCAGCGGGAAATTACCTCATGCTTGAATAAACACGGCACACATTCAAAATAAAAATTGGGGAAGATTTTGATAGATGTTAATAACACTCTCTTTTTAGAAATACTGTTTTATACTACAGTGATGAGCAACTATGTCGCACAACGCATACTGTTTGTGAACTCAAAAGAGCATACTGAAAAATCACCCTTTGTAAAACAAGTCTGTATTGTAGTCTGAGCAATTAAATAGTTTAGACTGCTGACATGAACTTATTACTACTTATGTTTTTCACATGAAGAGATGAAGAATCAAACTTTCACTTTTCAAACACAGTTAAATTCTTATCCAACAAAATTTCTGCAGTACAGATTTCAGGTGGTTGGTTCATGCACAGGGCTTGAATTCTAGGTAAAAAAGAAACAAGCAATAAAGCTATTGGCACAAAACTATTGTTGCTGGCAATGTAGGTGTAAAAGCTTGAGTTCCTGTTACAGTTTCTGGCAGAACAGCAATGCTAACATTTGGCAAAGAAGTCTACAGGTTTCGTTCCTTGAAGTGTAAGTTGCATTCATTTTAAAAGACTAAAGGAAGGCATATGGTTGATATACAGAAATTCATCTTTGTTTGCAGAGAAAAGTAAACTCATAACAATGACTGTAGCAGTCGGCAAAAGCCATGGTATGTTCATTTTATCACAGTGTTTGATATATTGTGGATTAGTGGGTTGATGAATGCCAGCTGACCTGGCCTGCTCTATTTGTGAGCTAACCACACTAGCCAGGATACGTAAGCACCTTCCTGGACTGTGCCAAGCTGTGGTAATTGATTTGCTTGTGATGAATAGTTCTGTCGAGACTCAACTTAAGCATGTTGCTTGTGCATTCTGCTCCCTGCTTAGACAGTGCAGTCTATTGCCCAGGTGTTCCAGGGAGAGAGGAAACACTCTTGCAGTTCTATAACAGCAAATGTCTTGAGACATTATAAAAAGCGCTTTTGTCATGCTTCTGGGATTCATCCCAGTACCAGGTTAGATACTCAGCTGAAGTATTTTGCCCAAAGCCACAGTTACATGTTCGGTACCCTGTTCATTAAACTCAAAAGTCACCTCCTTTTCATCTTACCTGCTTGTGTTCTCAACAACGAAGTGAGAAAATATAAATATTTCAGGAAAAATATTTAATATCATAGAATCATAGAATCATAGAATCATAGAATGTTTTGGGTTGGAAGGGACCGCTAGCGGTCATCTAGTCCAACCCCCCTGCAGTGAGCAGGGACACCACTACCTAGACCAGGTTGCTCAGAGCCCCGTCCAACCTGGTCTTGAATGTTTCCAGGGATGGGGCCTCCACCACCTCTCTGGGCAACCCGTTCCAGTGCTTCACCACTGATCTCAGTGAGGCAAGGCATTTCAGTTGTCCTTCATGAGAAGTATTTTATCTTTTTCTTTGCCTTTTTTTTTACTCTAGCTTTCCTCACCTTTCATATGAAAGATTTTGTTACTGGTACATGGATTGGATTAAATGATATAAATCATGAACTGAGGTTCCTCTGGACAGATGGGACGGGAGTTTACTTTACAAACTGGGCCAAAGGCTTCCCGTCAGGACATACGGATTTATACTCATATGATGGCCAGGTAAAGAGCAATCACAAATTGTTCACTGAAATTTGATTTTAGATTGCGCTTGTTGGGATTTGAGACATGTTACTGATTGACTTATTACTTTCATAACTTTATACATGTCAGATATAAATCCAAATAGACTGAATGGTTTTGAGCCCTTGGGCAATTGCTGTATTAGCTGGTGGCAGTATCTGTGGAATGCTTATACAAAGACTGTTTTCAGATTTCAGTTCTCTGTGTCTGTGAAGGCTACACTGCTTCTGTCTTCACCCTGGCTTCTCTCATAGGCTCTGTTAAAGAGGACAGGGAGATTTCTGCCTTATGGCATTTGCCCCAAAAGCCCACCGACTGAGCACACCCTCATGGTCCTCTGACCACAGTTGTGCCTGAATTTAGCAGGTTTCTCAGTGGGCATGTAGTTTGCAAGGGGTACCTTTGTTCGCCTCAAACAGCCTTGTTTTACGTAGAAACAAATTCTGTCAGTCACATTGGTGGAAAGGACATGCATCTATAAAAAGACAGCCATTCAGTTTTTACAAAAAAAAAAAAAAAAAAAAAGGAAAATCACTTCCCCTATTTCTGTCATACAAAGTGATCTAATAGGTCATAGAGTTCCTCTCTCTGATCTTACGTGTTTAGATGGCTCTGTGCTATGATACCATAGCACTTTATAGTACTAGCTCTTTTTCTCTTGAATGCCATTTTTAATGTAGAAATCTTGTTTTTATGTATAATGTCCTTTTTCCTGTTTTTGAAAGTAGCACTTCTGAGCTGCTTTTCTCTAATGGAGGGAGAAAGTTTGGGAGAACGTTTGGAGTTCAAGAGAGAAAGCATGTTTAAAATGTTAGTTCTGGGAGGAACAATATATATTTTTTAATGAAAAGTAGTAGGATTTCTGTGAAATCCTCTGTGAAAACTTATAAAGTCCCTATTTATATGACCTTTACAAAAAATAAGTTATCATAGTTAATATGAAATACTATGCATTAATGTATGTCACTCATGAATGAAGTGTTTCTTGGTGCATCTTGTGGTGCACCACAAGAAACTTGGTGCAGTTTCTTGGTGTCTCCTCCTGGACAGCAAAACCAAATAACTAAATAGAATAAAATAAATATGGATACTTCATTGCAAAAAAACATTGGTACCCATGCAGCCTTTTGCATTCATCAGTGTTTGTTTAATATGTGCTAACATAGGTTCTAGCTATCGTGACCACGTCAAAGAAGTCAAAATGTCACTGTAAGGGTGGTGTTGACAGATCAATGGCTGCCTTTGGGCAGGAGCAGTTCTAATTTTACTGTGTGTAGTGTTACAGTTTGCAACAACAAATTTGAAGAGACTAATGTGTCAGAAATGTTGTGTTGCCCATTGAGGGTCCAGGTTTTTTTCTAGGGCAAAGTTCACCAGTATTTTCTACAATAGTTGATTTCACTTCTCTTTAAATTGTCTGTGGCTTACATTCTCTCCATGCTGTATGCCTGGAGATATGACAGTAGCAGAATTTCTCTGGTCTGCTTATCCACCCCAATGTTGTGCAAGAGAGAGCAACATTAAGAAATTTGTGAGGTACAAGAAGAACAGAACCTCCACATCATAAAACTTATGCTGTTAAATGTTACAAGGATACAAGAGTGAAACTACAGCATTACTTGTGTCTGAAGATGTAAAAGGGGGACAAAAGTTTCGCATTTGCTTCTTCTAGTTTTTTGTAACTGATTTTATATCTTTTTGCCTCGAGGTTGATTGTGTTGTCATGAGAAACAATCCCGTTAAGGAAGCAGGGAAGTGGGCTGATGAGAGTTGTGATAACAACAGAGGATATATATGCCAAGTTAATGCAGGTACTTGTCTTTTTAGTTAAAGCACAATCAAACCTCATGGTTTTTCAGGGAATTGCTTGAGTGTGTGGATTTCAGCATGATTTCACTTCCAATAAAGATACATCTGCAAATTGTTTTTCAGGCAGGAACACAAGGGTCGTATGTATCAGAGGTCCAGTCAGAGTCACTGCTCTCAGCTAACCCTTCCATGGCAGTAACTGCCATGTTGCTACCTTCCTAAGTTGGAATCTTTTTTCCTAAACTGCATCTTTGTGTTTAGTATGACCCTTGACATAATATTTGTGCCATGATTTTTCCTGTCATTTTCTGAACGCATTGGCTTTCAAAATATGTTCTGGAAAATACTGGCTTATACACATAGCATGAACTGTCTGGAGTGCAACTGTAACTCACCCACACTGAACTTGAGCTAATTCAACTCCAAAAGGAAATTAAAAAGCAGTGAAAACCTGGATTTAAATATCTGATTGATTTTTAAGGACTGGTCTGTTGTGGAGTTTTCATTTTCTCCAGCAAAAAAAAAAAATCCCTGGAAAACAACAGAATCTCTGCAAAGGATTTCTTTTGGTGAAATAATATTTTATTAAAGAAATTGTGACCTAATCTAATCATAATTCATTTCAGTAATACTGTTCTGGGGGATTATACAGAATACTCCTTTACTCCTTGTCAGAGGTTGCTTTAAGCAGCTCTTTTCCTTTCTACAGCTTTGTAATTGATTTTTACTACTGATGCTGGCTTAAAGAAAAGCACATCTAACCCATGCTGATCAAAAGTCAGGGAATATGAAATCAGGAAAAAAGGCTTTTTGTTTAATTCTATTTTCAACTACAGTGAAGTCATAATCCCCCTTTGAACAAGTATATGAGTCTTTTTTCATCCTTTATTTTACAGATTCTGAGTTTCTGCCTTCTACAAGTTCATCCCCATCCAGCATTATCCGTTTTGGTAACAGTAGTTATTTGTTCATTCGTACCAAAATGAAATGGGAGGATGCACGAAAAAACTGCAAACGTGATCAATTTGACCTTTCCAGCATCTTGGACCCGTACAGTCATTCTTTCCTGTGGCTAAAAATATTAAAATATGGGGTGCCCATGTGGATTGGTCTTAACAGTAATGTGGTAAGAACATCTGATCAAACATGATGCTGCTTCTCCTATGGACAAATCAGGAACTGAAAAGTCTTATTATGTCTCTTTAGCTTATTAATTTATATCTTTATACTTTTATGTGCTGTCAGATTTACAGGTGGGAATCCATCCTCTTCCATTACTCTGATTAAATTGTGTATATTACATGTTTTTCATACTTTTTCTGTGATATTACACTCTGTGCACTTCCAAAAACACATTTTAGGCTAGCATCTTGAAATATCTCTTAGTATATATGGTGTGTTTGAGGTAAAATCCACATATTTTAAGATGTACAGTGGAAAGCATTTATTCTAAATAACAATACCTAATTTTCAGAAATAGAACAAGGTGCTGTTGCTGTGACTTTGTCAACATTTTTGAGGATAGTTAGCCAAATAATTAATTGGTTTACCTAATTTAATTTTATTTGTCTCCCCTCTCCCAGTTCTTTGACATTTTGGTACTTTCTGGATGTTAAAGTACAACACCCTTTCTTCTTGGCACAGACATTTTTTCCGTATTCACTCCATTTGGCTGAGCACATGAAAGAAATACAAATGAGTGAATACACCACTTCCTAAAACCCAAAAGATCCCCCTAGCCTCATCAACAGGATGATTCACTGAGTTCACCAGCTTTGGTGGGAAATGATTAAGTTTTTAAATATACTTTAAGTTAAAATAATCTACATTTCCTGAAATTTGGGGGGAAACAGATAGGAAAAAAATTAGTCATGAGACTTTTACTCCTACAAATTATTTTAAATGAATTTTTCATTAGTGCGAAATTAACGGGTTTGTTAATTTGAAAATTAATTCAGTGTCACTTACTCTGCATTTCCTTTTGCTGAAAAGCATGTTTTTCCTCTGTATTTCTTGATGAATCGCTGCTTGTCACAACATAAATTTAAAGGTTTGAGCCATATGTATTTGTTATTGATTTCTAAAAAAAACCCCTTGTGGCACAAGGTGCTGCACAGACAGAGATTTGACTGATGAAAGAATGGTTAATGCTTAGAGTTTAATCATTCTTGTTGGTTTGTTTTGTTCTTAGACCAATGGGCGTTATGAATGGATTGATAACTGGAGAATGAAGTATACTAAATGGGCTGAGGGGGAGCCAAAGCAGAAAATAGGCTGTGTCTATCTAGACGTTGCTGGAGCCTGGAAGACAGGATTCTGTAATGAAAGTTACTTCTCTGTTTGCAAAAAAACTGATGGTAAGAACTTATATCTAACCATTGTAATGATAATGATTATCTCTAGACTTCATTGTGATGAGTGGTCTGCTGATAGATGGTGTTTCTTATTTCAAGTGCTAAGTAGATGAAATCATTAAAATTTACTTGGGTTGAATGGGGCTGCTTTAAAATGAGGGTCAACATGTATTAAGAAAGAGCTAGTGGGACTCTGAATAGCCATCACTTTACATTAATAATGTTAGACATAGTTTGCAAAGCTTTTGCAAAGCACATTACTCTGCTATTTATTCTAATATTGAGTAAGCATGCAAGACCAAAAACCTCAAAAATCAAAAGGCACTGAATGTTAGGTGGTGGTCACACAGATACGGTGTTGAAGGGGGAAGAGCTGAATGACCAAGCCATAAGGTGTCACAAGGAATGTTTACTTATAACAGCTTTCCAGGTTTTTCTTTTATAACTGAATAACAAACTACAGGTGGTATAGAAATGTCTGATACTTCTTCAGCCACCTTCTCTTATGTTCTTGACCTGCAACTCCTGTTACTTCTGCATTCCATGACACTAGGTCACAGCCCATGACCAAGTTCATATGGGCCCTAATTCAACAAAGGAGTCAGGTGTGAAAATACATTTGTGAGTAGAGTTGAGCTGAATTAAGAATGTGTTAAAAGATGAAAGTATGCTTGGATTCTTTTCTAAATCAGATTTCATGAGACTACGGTTTCAGTGCTTTTTGTTCATAGATTTAGGACTGTTGCGGTTTAACCCCAGACAGAAACTAAGCACCACAGAGCTGCTCACTCACTGCCCCCCGCCACCAGTGGGGTAGGAGAAAGAATTGGAAGAGTAAAAGTGAGAAAACTTGTGAGTTGAGATAAGAACAGTTTAATAATTGAAATGAAATAAAATAAATAAGAATAATAATTTTTAAAAAGGTAATGAAAATAACAAAAAAAGAGAGAGATAAAACCCAAGAAAGATAAGTAATGCAAATGAAAAAAAATTGCTCACCACCAACTGAACGATGCTCAACCTGTTCCCGAGCAGCAGCCCTCTGGCCAGCTTTCCCCCTAGTTTATATACTGACCATGATGCCATATGATACGGAATCTCTCTTTGGCCAGTCTGGGTCAGCTGGCCTGACCGTGCCCTCTCCCAGCTTCTTGTGCACTCCCAGCCTCCTCACTGGTAGGGCAGTATGAGAAGCTGAAAAGTCCTTGACTTAGTTAGCAACAACTAAAACCATCAGTGTGTTATCAACATTATTCTCATCATAAATCCAAAGGACAGCACTATGCCAGCTACTAGGAAGAAAATTAACTATTCTAGCTGAAACCAGGACAAGGACTTTTGCCCATTATTCTGTTGTAGCAAGCAGTATAGACTACCAAGATGAATTTTTTTTTTTTTTTTTAAGATCTTAGTTTTACAGCATTTGCTTATAATAATCTTTTAATGATAAAGGAATATATAAGAAACTGTTCCTTAAATTTTGTGCATTTTTTTTTTCTTGAAATTAAACAGTTCAAGCTCCCACCGAGCCCCCTCAACTTCCAGGAAAGTGCCCTGAATCAGAAGGACACAAGTCTTGGATCCCTTTCCGAGGTCATTGCTACTACATTGAATCTTCATCTACAAGAAACTGGGCTCAGGCATCTTTAGAATGTCTTCGACTAGGTAAGTATTCTCCTTAATCAAAGAGCACATCTTTCTGACTTGTTTCTCCTCTGTGGAAAGCTGAACATGTGCTACGTATTTTTTTGATCTCAAGGATGGTCCAAGTGTTGGACAGTACAGTTGCATCCAATTAACTTGAGAGGAAACGGAAAATAGCTGTCTTCCGATGGCACACAGTGTCTTTCACATGTGTGGGACCTGGCATTAGAGGAGCTGTGTAGCCTGGAGTGGAGATCACAAAAGTGGAAACTTTGTCCTTTGACCCTGCTGGGAGGTAGTCTGCTTCATCTACAGCAGTCACTAAATCTTACTTTTATGGCTTTTTCTATCTTTTGTATTCCCGATCTAATTTGCCCCTTGATTATTGCAGTTTTATGCCACTGGAATGAAAGTTACAGTTCTCTAGGCTGGATAATACATTAGAAAACTAAGGTTGTTGTGTTGTTTCATTCTCTAAACTTCCTTCTCTGGGAAGGAGATGTAAGATTCATTATGCTAGACTTCATATGTCTATAGCATTGGTGTCTATAGCATTGGTGGCAATGCAACTTAGGTGTCTAACCTCCCATTAGAGTACGCAGAGAACTTGTTCATGCTGTTGGTGGAATGCAGCTTAATCTTCACTAGAAGTATTCATTGACATTTGGTCAGGTGAACCCTAAGCTCCACTGACTGGGTTGATTAGATCTCCACTGATAATAAACCTACCAGTGAAACCCATGTCAAATATAGACACCTAGAAATGGGTAAGAAGAATTTCACTCTTTCTGCTGGTGCTCAAGTTCATTCTCGGGTCCTCATGAGCTAGTATGTTGCTAGCTCTAGTTTGAGAAACTAGTATTTCTGAGGGAAGGTTTGAATTTTTGGTATATGTTCTTTAAATATTACTATATTCTCCACATCAACATTTCCATAACATTTGGATGAAGATATGTGATAATATACTTTTAAATACAGAAAAGTTTCCATAATAGAACACTCTTGCTGTAGCTCAGTCTTTAAGACTATAATTGTGACAGTGACCCATTTCCATAGTCTTCTGTGTTCTTTTGATGATGTGACAGATGCTCACTCTTTGAAAGCTGCAATGTATGTTCTTAGTTATGCATAGTCAAAGGATCTTGACAGCTGTGCGCATAACAGCTGTTTTCTGTTATCCGCAATTCTCTACTTTAAGTGGAATGATTATTATTTTGAAAATGCTTGTGTGAGAAATTAAATTGCATTTCTTTTCTTTGGAGGACTCAGTTTCTGAAAGAGACTTTCAATAAGAAGAGTGAGGCAAATAAAGAGTTTTAAGGTGAATTTTGAGAGGAATGGAATAGTGACATTGCATGTGATAGCAGGTGACTGACAGCTCACCGACTCAGGTTGTCTGCAGCTGTCCCACATCTTTGTTGTTGGAATCTGCAGTTATATCAGAATTGCCTCTTTCTATTCAACTGAGATTCCTGAAAAAAGGCACTGACCATTTGTTTCAGCATGTGTAGTAAAAGACTGGCATTATGTGGAATTTAAAAATGGAATGCTAGTATACTTAAGACTTCACGTCACTGACATCCTCTTCCCTTCAATACAACTTTAATCTTTCATGGTAATTATTAGGGTGGACTGAATTCAGCAGCCTAGCAGAAGCAAGGTTGCCATGGCTCTATGCTCCCAAGTCCAGCCAGTGACAAGGTTGAGAATGTGTTCCCTGTAGGTGCACACACTCATGTACAACACATCTATACGTATATTCATGGCTGGCCACAGAGATTAGCATGGACAGAAACGCAGAGCACTCGCATCAACACAATCTGCACCAACACCCTTATTGTGTTCCCTTCTCTGGTTGAAGGTCTGTTAGAGGGAATATACGCATAAATACAGTGTGAATCCCTCCAACAGCTGGAATCAGACACTTAGTTTGACCAGTAGCTGGCCCATGGATCTCAGTGTCCTCAGTTCTGGGACCTGGAAATATGAGCCCCCACAGCCACCAGCCTGGCTCCTGCTGCTGGTACAGGCCTCGTCCCCACCACACACACACACTGGTCCCTCCAGTAGGCAGTCCACCATAGAGACACACAGGGGCACACATACATAGAGAGCTAGCTGGAGCTCCCCTGGTCCCCCAGTAGTCATCCCCTCCTTGGTCTCAGAGATGCACACACACCAGTAGGTCTCATCCTTAGAGACCTGCAGCCCTTTAAGGTCCCTCCAGCAGCTGGCTGGGACTGCCCTGTCCCTCTGACAGCCAGCTCAGCTTGTGGTCTCACCCTTGGTGATGTGCATACACGCACCTGGCTCACCTACTTGCTGGCTAGGCTGACTTGACATTTCCTAGTGATCACACACTCACTTGTGTACCTGCAGTTCCTGGCACCGCAGACATAAGGGTCTCTGTCTCATGGTCCCACTCCATGTGCTGGTGTTTAGACCCCCGTGCACACACAGGCATACAGAGTGAAGAGCCTTTCACCTATGAAAATAGAGTTTAATAAGAAGATAGGACTGTCTGCCCAGATCAGGTGCAGGGCATGGCTGGACAACTGTACTGACCAGAAAACTGTTTACACACGACCAGTCTTTTTATCCCCTTATTTATCTGTTTTCCTGTGCTTGTTCCTCTGAAATCATCTATGTCCATCCCTTTCCCTGCCTTTGGTTCCTCCCCTGAAAATCTCATAAGAAGTCTTATGCAATCTTGAAATCCTCTTCCATATCCCATCACGAGTCCTATACCCCTAGGAGGTAACTTCCCTCAGTCTGAAAGGTACTCTGACATTGACTTGTCTTAATGGGTTTCATGCCTGGACACTAGGGCTGGGGATGTCCTGTGACAGCCCTAGGAGGGACCTGAGCAGGATGTCCCATCCTCTGAGTCCATAATTTGGATTCTTCCCCTGCTATTGTGCCTCTTTGCTCCTCACAGCTTGTGGAGATTGGCCTTTGATGGGCTGATGGCTCCTGTGATGGGCCTGTGAGTAGCCAAGGAAGGGGTCTCCCATCTGCCATTGTCTCTCTGTGCTCCCTTGTGGATATGCAGTGAAGCTTTTTGTCACACAACCTAACAGTAAGGAAAGATCTGATACCATTCAGCAAAAGAGGAACAATTAAAAAAACATAAAACAGTGAAAAAAGAGGAACGTTCCATGTTCTCTTATATTTTGCTGTCCCTGCTTGTACTCTGGGCTTCATTTGCAGTTGGACATTTTCTAGTTATATCCTACCCATAGCAGAATTCTGAACCATAGTAGAATTTATCAGCAGCTCAGCAGTGATTCAAATGACTTTTTTTTTTTTATAATTTCACTCTCTGTAACTGTGTTTTCTGTACCTGAGAAAAAATACCTTCAAAAATTCAACAGTCAAATCAAAACAGTCAAGTGCCAAACACAGCTGTTGCTCCATACCTATTGGCTGGATTCCAGCCCCACGCTGAAGAGAACTGAAGATGCACTTTCTCCAGTGTTCAGTGCCACTCCGTACAAAGCATTGTACCTCCTTCTGCTGCTGGCTCCATGCTGTGATTTCTTGACTTAGCTAGAGCATCGTACAGAATGAATCGTGGCAGGATGCCTAGTGTTGTTATGTGGATGGCTAACAGCGTACCACACTAACTGGGCAACAGATGACCAAGATGATTGTTCTTTCTCTGACGGCTACAAGGGGAACGTAGGAAAATAAACAAGACCTGGTGAAAGAGTTACACTAAGGACTGTGCTATACATGAGCTATATAAAAGCTGAGAAAACATTTACTCATTAATGTGCAAAGTTATATAGAGCACAGACTGAAGTTATGCATACTTTTTACTAAAATCTTAATTTTTTAGAGTGTTTTGGTTGTGTTTTGTTTTTTTTTTTATTTTTAATTTTTAAATTGTAACACATCAGTAGAAATTTATGCTGGTTATACCATCCTGGCCTATTATATTTTGCCTAGAGTTGTTGTTCGGTTGAGTTGCTGTTACCCAGTGCATGAGGAAACAAACAAAATAGAGTCCTTCATAAGATATTATCCAAAGTTAGTTTCTGTTCTGAACTTCAAACTCTGTTTGGAATTTGGCATAGATAATCAGTGGCAAAAATGAGGCTGACATTGACAGGACAATGGGAATGCTTTCCACTGTGAAACTTATGTCTGTAAGAGATTTTTTTTTTTTCTCTGTGTCTTCCAGGTGCCTCTTTAGTATCAGTTGAAGACTCAGCTGAAGCCAACTTTCTGGCATACACCATTGAACCACTTGAAGGGAAAACATCAACTTTTTGGACAGGAATGTACAGAAATGTCGATGGTAATTTCTTTACTGTTGATGTCTTTTTGTTTGGTGCATAATTGTCACAAGCTGTTTGATATGGCTGTTGAAAATTTCACATTATACTTCTGTAATACATAAAAACTGGTATTAGGAAAAGTAATATATCATCATCATCGGGGAAGCTGGTGAATTGTAATCAAGCAGTAACTGGCAATATGTAACAGAAAGACCAGACACAGAAAGTTCACCCTAAAGCAAGAAAAATAGTTCACAACAAAGTAAGGCACAAAGGTGCATATAGCAGAGTACAGACAGGACACTGCTGGGAGCTGAGCCAAAGTCAACACAAAAAGGAGGACTAAGGAGAATCT
>KL259892.1:0-30227 GCA_000699545.1 Podiceps cristatus | reverse complement strand
AGTTTTTTTTTTTTTTTTTTTTTTTTTCAGGTAGGCAGCGACACAGTGGCAACTAGAAGTCCCAGGGCAATCAAAAGAGACTTCAGGGTGTTGGGACTACTGGTTAAGGGATCAGGAGCACAAGCAGTGTTCTCCTCTACCCTTCCAGTTGCAGGGAATGATGAGGGAAGAAATGGGAAGAGACAGCAGATCAACACCTGGCTCTGAGACTGGTGTCACCAGCAGGACTTTGGGTTCTTTGACCGTGGGTTGCTTTACATGACACCAGGCCTGCTGGCAACAGATGGGGTACACCTGTCTCAAAGGGGGAAAAGGATCCTTGCACAGGCATTAGCAGGGCTCATTGAAAGACCTTTAAACTAGATTTGAAGGGAGAAGGAGACAAAACGAGGCTCACTAGAGATAAGCCTGGGAGTGGCACACCAACGTATGAGGCACGGTGTGCTAGCGAGGCCCGTCAGTCTGCCATCTCAGACAAAGTAAGGGAAGTTGTTCTCTGGCCACCCGGCACCCTGAGCAAGAAGACAGGGATGGGGAGCACAATGAAGGACCCCATAATCCAAGGGGAAACGGTCAGTGACCTGCTACACCACCTAGACTTACACAAGAGTATGGGGCCAGATGGGATCCACCCATGGGTACTGAAGAAGCTGGGGGAGGTGCTCACCAAGCCACTGTCCACTATTTATCAGCAGTCCTGGCTAACCAGGGAGATCCCAATTAACTGGAGGTTAGCAAATGTGACAACCATCTACAAGAAGGACTGGAAGGAGGATCTAGGGAACTACAGGCCTGTCAGCCTGACCTCAGCACCAGGGAAAGTCGAGCGGGTCATCTTGAGAGCCATCATGAGGCACATATGGGACAACCAGGTGATCAAGCCCAGTCAACATGGGTTTATGAAAGGCAGCTCCTGCTTGACCAACCTGATCTCCTTCTGTGACAAGGTGACCCACTTAGAAGATGAGGGAAGGGCTGTTGATGTTGTCTACCTGGACTTTAGTAAAGCCTTTGACACCGTTTCCCAAATCATCCTCCTGGAGAAAGTGGCTGCTCATGGCTTGGATGAGCGTACTCTGCACTGAGTAAAAAACTGGCTGGAAGAAGCCAGCCAAGTGCCTCTCACAGCTCCCTGTATTGCAGAGGATGTTCAGGGAAATGGACTAAGAAGGGCTACTTCAGACCCAGCATGGCTGGGCCACGGATCAGTGCGACCCAAGCACCGTTATCTTGTCTCCTCCAGCCCCTTATCGTGACTGGTCCAAGACTAAACTCCAGTGCAATAATGGAGCTAAGGAAACAACGGGATTTTACAAAGTTTGTTGTCAAGCTGTAATAATTCAGAGATGCATATTTATTCCTAAATTTCCTCCAGTTCCCTCTAACTAGCACAGACATTTCACATGGCAAACTCTGTACCTGCCTATAATGGCAAACAAAAGTGGCACACGAAGCTGGTTTCTCCACAGCAGCTTATTCCCACATCCTAACAAATGCTAATAGGTCAAAGAATCTCCCTTTGGTTTAACCCCAGAAGCAGTAGACCGTCTCCTCCCACAAAGTACAGGAGGACAGGGAGTGCAGGCCAACGTTCTTGAGGGATGACCATGCTCCTAGATAAAAGAGCTCCGTTGATTGTTTGGAAGCACAGACTGATGGCTCTGCTGGCTACTTTTCATCTGAGGTCTAGAGCTGGACGTGTCCTTCAGCAGCCAAGGTTTTCAAACTCCCTGTTGGGACTGAGTTCTTGTCCACTATGAGGCTTTACGCATTAGAGTTTCTGCCTTTTCTCAGTAGCAGGACTCCTCAGACAGAATTAATGCCAGAGTCTGTAATTCTTTGCATTATTTTTAAATCACAGCACCTGCAGGAGCACATATAAGACCTCCTCAACACAAGAAACTACAAACAGGAGAAGTTCTTAGAAGATTTCTTGAGTGAATCTAGTGGAACAGGCTGTTCAGGAGGTTGGTACCAAGCTGCCCCCTGAAGAACAGCACAGACCTTACAGGGATGGGACTGCACGGTGCTCCCCAAAAGTTATTATGTGCTGGCTGCTAACTCAATCAGGCAGGGTGAATCTAAATGCAAAAGACTGCAGAAGATAAAGAGCTCCACACATGCCAACTGCTCATCCAAAAATATACAGAGCCGTGCAGAAAGAAGATGAAAAGGTAATTATCGATCTTAATTGCTGCTCTCCACTGTCTTGCTGTGCACTTTCTCCAAGGCTGTTGCTCCTTCTCAGAGCAGAGGTGTCCCTGCGGGCAGTCATTCTCTCTCAGGATTTGCTGTCAAAACAAAACTCAACCCATCCTTGCAACTCCATTTGCATAATCCATTGGTGTTACTTATTATCTGGCAGAAAGGATATCATGTACATTTTGAAAGATGGTTTCACATTTTATTCCCTCACCTGAGTTCTTCAGTGGCATTCAAGGTATCTGTCTCAACCCCTGTTGAGAAGGGTAAGAAGGCTTCCCTGGAGAAAGAAAACGTCCTTCCTCATGCAGGAACTGATCTGTTTTTTAGGTCATTTTTTCAGTTGATAGTGATTGTTTTCACATCAGCTGTAAATGTATAAGCACACTCTTCCATCTATCTAACAATTATTTGTGAAAGTATTCAATATTACAGGGTCTCTGAGTGCAAAACTTCATTTGATACATTCATCTTACCAGTGAGCTTCAAACTTCAAATTTACTGAGAAAATTAGGTCCAAGAAAGAATATAAACTAAAAGCCCTGCAAAGTAGATAAAAACAGATATAAATGTAAATGTTAAGACTGTAATAGCCAGCCAGCTCAAGGAGTGATGAGAAAAAGAACTGACAAGGAAAGGGTAAAACCTAAAAAGTGGAGAACTGGAAGACAGCAACTCAGCAACGCTGAGAGTCAGGTAGATCCAAGGTGTGTCAGGGGCTGACATTCCCGTTTGATGGCTGTCTGGTGGGCAGAGACTCATAAATTGTCTCAAGAGCAGTGGTAAGCATTAATGCTTAGCCAAATAGCATATTAACCACAGCTAGCTACTGTATTAGCCAACAGATAATTGCTTTATAGTTTTAAATTGTGTATATTCTGTTGGCAGAAACTCTCTGTGTGAGGTAAACAATATCTGGACAAAGGTGATCCAGTGAGGGTAGGTTGCAATGCAAGTGGTCATAAAAGGAGAAAAAAAAAATCACTAAGATTCTGAATTTGTTTCATTTCACAAGTTTTGAAATAGGATATTTGCAAGACAGATGTTTTCAACAATTTCAAATTTTCAATATTTAACTTTTTAATTTTCTTCTCACACCAGAGGGAGGAGCAATATTCAAATATTTTCTTCCAGGCTTTTCATTTACCAAGTTTCTACTCTGCACCATTTTAAGAATTTCTGCAGCTATTCTGCAGTAACAGAACAAAAGAAAGGTGGGAGAAAAATAGCATTAAGCACAAAACATATTTATATTAAAAAAAAAAAGCAAAGCAGCCCCCACACCATACTGGGCTTTTCCTTTCAATTATGCCTAGGTGAGCTCCCTGTATCAAGAGAAACACATACAATTACTTGCTTCTCTGAATATCCTCCTACACCATAGACCCCTGTCAGCTGCTGTTTAGCTCTGGGGCACTGCCACACTGTTGGAAATGGATTATATCTTTTCCAATCCTGGGCGATCAGAACCTCTTCAATATTTCAGCCTGGGTTGCTTTCGGAACAAGAATGCAAATGGGATGAGCATTGTTGCCTTCCATCCAGTCTCAAATGCACAAACTGCTGAACATTTCTCGGTTAGCACTACAGAACTCAGGGTTACTGTTTCCCTTTCGGGAAGAAACAGAACTCTAATACCTATTTCAGCAAGACTTATCTCAAATTTTCTGTTTTGTCCATGACTTTTGACATTCCAAATGCAACATCTAGGCTATTAGATATTGTGCCAAAAAAAGGTCAAAAAGAACGCTGAAGCTGCAAATACTCAAACATTAGGAAATGCCAGAAATAAGACTGTCTGCACAACATTAATTACTTCTTCCTGGCATTTCAGTGAGAAGACAGTAACTGACTTGATGTACTATGATTTAGCCTATGAAATTCTTGTCTCCAATTCCCCTGCAGCTGACTTCAGAGCGCTGCCAGGATTATACAGCACTTCACAAACCAGCGAGACAGAAAGGGCACTACTAGACTTTTGTAGCTTCCACACCATTAGGATATACAGTGCCGCATCATCTGTGTAAGGTCTGCATTGCTTTCACCTAAGTAGAACTGCGTTACAAAAAAAACCCAAATAAAACACAATGGAAAACCAAAATATGAGAAATATTTACAACAGTCACTTTCCTTCCTAGTAGCTAGGGCTCTAATCCTGCTCTCACTGAGTGTCAAGTGATGCACACTGTCTCAGCCTGCTTCACCTTCAGAAATATGCCTGAAAATGAATAAATTAATTACAATCCTGTGTTGAGAAAACCTTGGTAGACCTCTCTAAGATTACCTATACCATCTGGTTTTACTTTGAGATGACCTTACTACTAGCAGGGAGAGTTAGTGATGGATGTTACAATCCATTGTAATACAGAAGTGATAGTATTTAAATTAACTCCGTTAAGGTGCACGAATTGTGAATTAAGGACCAAAATACAAACAAAGTCATGGTGAGATCAAGCAGTTATAGGCAAGTATTTACAGAGAAGTTTTTTGCAAGCAGGTTGTTTTGGAGAAAAACAGTTTCCTTGTTCCAGTATCGTCATTATACGCGAGCAGCACCTTTCTGTGCAGGCCTTGCTAGTCCTTATCTGACAAATACTATTGTAAGAGCTCATCAGTAGAGATGAAAGAGATGCTTAGTCAGCTCAGAAAACCTTCTTTTCCAATGGAGGTTTCAGGCCATAGGAGTGGGAAGCAAACACCCAGGACAGAGAAAGAACGGAACGGAAACAGCCACAGCTGCCATCTACATTGTGGCTTTCATTAGTCAATCTTAAAGCTCTTTTGAAAAGTGAATGTCAGGGTTTATTAGGCCCGGAGAGATAAAGCAAGTTCCTGAGAGCCACTGACAAGCTATGAACAGATCTAGGAATAGAATTTGAAATTCTCAAGTCCCATATTCCGGTACTTTGTCTAAGCAACCTAAACAACTCATCAATCTTCAGGTCCCACCAACATAAGACAACAGGAGGCAAAAAACTATCGTGTTTATTTATAACATGTGTAAGCAAAGTTCTCTTTTCCTGAACTGAACAGAAACACCGAATGGGAACTGTCTTTGCTTACATTTCCCAGTCTCATGTTCACTCTAGTTCTGTGCTCTAAGCAACACACTCCCTCTCTCAGTGCTTGCCTGGACATACTGTTTCTGTGTAATTCCCTTCCCACAGAGAAATTCTGACACTATCAACCAATTAACAGCTCCTGTTATGAAGCTCTTGAAAGACTGGAGGGTACAGGAGAGGAAGGAACAGCTAAGTTGCAAAATCCAAATTAGTGTCTCCGCTGAAAAAAAGAAAAAACAAACAAAAAAACACCCCACAAACCAAAAAACCATACCACCAAAACACAACCAAAACAAAGAAAACCAACCCAAAACAACAAATCAACCAACCCCAAAACAAACAAAATACCCAACAACAAAAAAAACCCCAAAAAAACCAAAAAAACAACCCTGCTTAGCAATTGTCTGCTCTGTTTAGCTTGACATCAGGCCAGGCAGCAAGCACACACTACCATGCCAAGCAACACATACACAGAATGAAACCAATGGGTGGATTTTAATACACACTGAGCCTGTCCCTGCAACAGCAAAAAAAAATGAGCCCTGGTCTCCACAGCACAGCAGGTGAGACACACCCTGGCCAGAAGTGTAGCAGGAACCTTTTCTGCCCCCGGCACGCCACATTCATCATTTGTTTGCCTCACACCTTTCTGAAGACACTCTTCTTTCCATGTCCTCTGCAGTTGTTGCATTTGCTTCTTACTCCAGTGGCCTGAAACTTTAATTACAAAAGCAGATTTCCTCATCTGTTCAAAACAATCAAACTTAACATCTGTCATCTTGACCATTGAGGCCTTGCAATAGTACTTGTGTCAGAGGACAGTGAGCAAGATTTATGTGAAGAGCTACTGCTCACACAAATTGAAATTATTAAAATAAGTAATATTGAATTCTTCTAAAACAGCTTCCTTGCTTTTCCCTTCCTCATAAACTTCAGCCTCAGCTTTTCTGAAATAACGCTGCCTCACCGTACTTCAGCATGCCCACGGCTCTCACCTAGCAGTAGGAAACCCACTCCCCCCAGTAGCCAAAAGGCCAGGCTCAGACGAAGCCTCTGTTGGGCCCAGCCTTACTCAGCAGAACCCAGATTTACCCTGCAAAAAGGCCTGGAAGCGCAGACACGCGGCAGAAGGATAGGGTCGCTGCAGAGGTAGCAAGACCGCTCACACGGGATACGCTGCAGCACTGCGATGCGAAGTATGCAGCAAAGAGAGAGGACCTTGCTGGCAATGGAGTAGCCCCCTATGTTTGAGAAGGCTGTATGTCAAATTAACTAATCATGGTAAGGAAAACACAGGTTTATGACTGAATAACTTAATCCAAATGGAGTACAGTGCCAGACCCCTACAGGAAAGGTGGCACAGCCACCTACAGGTTCCATAAAACATTAAGCTAGAAAACATCAGGGTTACGGAGCATAAATTAATAATCAATGACAAGCTCACCAAGACTGACCACTCAAAATTTTTTTTAAAAAAAGAGTGTTTAATAAAATACATTTTTAAAAAAAAAAGTGGACTGGAGGGACAAGGAGAGTATTTTGTGATTTAAAATCCATCAATGTAGAAGCTCACTAGAATGTTAATATTTCACACTAGACTGCTCTTTTTTTCTTTTTTAAGTTTCATCATAATCACCATTATTAATAGGTAATTTCAAGGCTCAAGTTATCTTAATTCCGGTAGTTTTGAAGTGTACAAATCATACCTCCCTTGATGGCATGCGTGCATCAACAGCTTTCAGTGGTCTTTCACTGTTGCAAAACTTGCACACTTGACAAATGATTACAAACAACAAGAAACAGAATAGCGCTCACTTCCTTTAACCAGGTGGGACTGGCTGGACAAAAAGTAGGGGAAAAAAAATATGAAGAAATGAAGTTCTGATGCACACAAGCAGCAAGTCAAGTTAGATAATTTCATCAGGTAACTCATTTTAAAGTCTCAAATAGCACTGAAACCTGAAAAATTGGGTGGATAAATGACTGCTCAATAGCATAACTCAGTAACACTGCAATTTTTGGCAAACGTGAGAGTTATCCTGGAACTGTCGGAATTGGCTGATAAAACCCATAAAAGATATTTCATTTCCACTTGCTTCTCGCAGTTTTTGCCTATTTAACTCTTCAAGTGTAAGATTCATAGTACCACACTGCTGAAAATGATGCTCCTTAACCTTTTCTGTTTCTACTTCTCTGCTCAAAAACCGAAACAATCATATAAAAATAGGCGCACAGGCATGCTCCTTGCCCTCTGATGGCTACTCTGCTTCCACACTTTCTGGAAAGCATCTGCACGTGCAGCCCGCTAATGCAGCAGAGCTGCATGATACTGCACAGAGAAGTCAAGTGGTGGCTGCTCAGAAAAGTAAAGCAAGCAAATGCTGCAATGTTGCTGCTTGTCTGCAGCCCCCTAAAACTGCCCTATATTTCACATTTGAATCTGAAATTATTAAAACCCACTTAAGAAAAAAAAAAAGACATACTCATCTCCACGGTTTTCAGGGCTATACAATTCCAAGACTGTATTTAACACATTTTTTTATTAACCCACAAAAAAAAAAATTAAACTTGTTAGAAAACTAACTGAAACAAGTGTCCGTACCTGTAACTCTTAGCTAGTTGCTTGAAGTTGAAGTTTAAGGGAATTCAGAGGAATTCTTAAGAAGCCCATGAATAGTGTTAAACCTTTATATTTCATGATCATAACATACATTGAGTCCAATCAGTAACTTTGATTTTGCTGAAAAGTTTTGAGCTGGAAACTGTAGACTGGAAAATTCAGTAACCCTGCTCAGAGAAATTATGATAAAATTTTAAAACAGACAACTTGTACAGTTGAATAGATTCCCTTAATCTCTTATACATGCTTGAAGACATATCATAACATTAGCAGAGCTCTTGATCAAAGTGTTGAAATACCCAATGTAATATATCAGCTAATAAAAAACCCAAACACCTATACAAAGTAAGGCTTCATACAAAGACCCGCAGGGCACCAGAAAATCAGGAGATAAAGCAGGCTGGTTTACAGTCACAGCATAAAGGATGTAAACTACTGTAGCTAAGGCTTATGTTCAGCTGAAAGATGGTATTTAGGACCAAAGTCTGGAACACCATGCACACTAAAATGACTCGACCTGGGAAGTCCCGAATATGTTTGAGTCTCTTACATCTTCTTTCCTTTGCCTCCTCAGTTCCCAAGGAGGTGGTTCTTAACAATTCACGGAGCAGACAGAGGCACCCTAAGTTATCTCCAGGCTCACTACTGCACCTTGCTTGGGCACTTCTAATCAGTGGGGTCTCCGATTTCTACATTGCCTAGGGGCTGAAAAAGCAAGAAGCAGAAGCAGCTTTAAGAGCAAAAAGATTTTGCCATGCCAACAGGAATAGATAAAATGGGAGATGAGGTCTGAAATCCTGTCCCAAATGAATAATAACTAAAAAAAAAAAAAAAAATAAATCTGAAAGGAGACTGAAGAAATGATGTAAATCCATCAATCTTGTCCCAACACTGGAATTATGCCAACTTTGTTTGCTTTCCAGTAGTGGACATACCCAAAACTGCCAAAGCAACCCACTGTAGTCCACAGATTACATCAAAGTCAGTGAATAACACATAAGAAAAGCAAGCATCTTTTTAAGTTAAGATTTGCTACACATTGGTACAAACCTCTCCTGGAAAGCTTATTGGGTCCACAAATCACTAAAGTTTAAAAGTTTTGCCTCTTTCTTTAGTTTATTTGTTCTATTTCACAGATAAAATAGACTGTGCATTTTTTCACCTCCAAAATTTGCACCAGGAAATTTGAATCCTTATCATAAAAAATAAAATAAAATTTAGAAAACACTATACAATCCACTGGACAGAACAATAACCTCTCAATTGTGTTCCATAACTTAAACTAGAATATGGAAAAAGGGGGAAGTAGTATTTTCCTAATACTTAAATTACACCTTTTTTTTTTTTTTTAAGATATATTAATTTAGCTTTATGCAGCATGAATTAAGTTCTTTTTCATCTCAGAGAATGTACCCTAATGGACAGGTATTGTATAGATGTTTCTTCTTTTATAAAAAAACAACACATATTACCCTTCTCAAAAAGTATAATTAAGTAATGCATCTATGGTATTTTATTGTTTAACTACAGGAAACCGTATGAGGTGTTACCATTATGCAAGACACTTGATATCCTTGACAACTGTTCAACAATTAGCATTTAGACCCAGTATCAATATTAAGAAGGAAACAAAATTCTAAGGAAAAAAAAAAAAAAAAAAGAGCCATATCGCAGTTACAGTTGGACTTGATGATCTTGGAGGTCTCTTCCAACCTATGACTATGATCATAAAAGAGAGTAGGCGTGACTTGGCAAACTCCAAAGGATCACATATTTCGGTTTTCTAAGGACTTCAGCTTGGGAAAACAGTAGATTGTCAGAGGAGAGAGAGATATGGCTAAAGCAGATTTGTATTCTTTAGAAAGAGGTTTTTAGTAGAAGCACTCATCTACACAACTTCAAATTTTCAGAGGAAGTCATACATAAAAAAAAAAAAAAACCCAACACCAGCGAGAAGCTAAAATTTTGATAAGATGTTGGGGATTGCTGAGTTTTTTATAGCTCTAGTTATATGTCTCCTCATTTTGCAGTTCCTAAAGCTGCAACGGATGCGTACACAGCTTCCTCCAGGACCAGTTCCCCTCCCCATCATCGGAAACTTGTGGCTGCTGGACTTCAAACTTCGTCGAGAAACTCTCACTAAGGTATTTATCTCTGTAGTTGAAAACTAATCTGAATCTATTTTAACTTAAATTTTACACTACATAGGAACAGACTAAACTTGGAATTATTTTTTTTTAAACTTCAAGCTTGATTATCAACCAATTTCAAACATTCCAAGGACCCTGCATGATGAAAACTCTAAGTAATAAACACCATAACTGCTTTACTCCTTGTTATTTTCTCTTTTGGATACAGTAACACCCATGCATAACATTATCACAAGCAGTGTCAAAGGAGTATCACGACAGTGGTATTGTGACAGGGATATTGACAGTGTCATTCCCTATTTCTGTGTTGATATCTCGTCCTGTAAAACACCTTTAGTAGAACATCCTTTGCCTGACATCAATATCACTGGAAAATCTCCAGGCCACAAGTGGTCTGATCTTGATTAAAAGACCAAACATACACTCGAAACTGACTGTGTTTTTCTTATTTGTACAGCAAAAAGATATATTGTCTGCAATATACCGATTATTACTAAAACAAAGCATGAAAATTGTATTGCTGTTACCTTCACAGCATGATTCCTTTAGAAACCATTTAAAACGGTTTTAGAAAGTAAGGAACTTGCTTCAAACTATTTTAAGGAAAAATACAAGCATGGTCCAAGAAAATACAATAGAGAAAAATAAGAAAAATCACATGGAAGCTATAGGAAAGAAGGCAAAAACATTTCTTTGCTTTCTTCAAAAGTCAGAGGCAAGAAAATACAATAATTTTGGTTTATTAATAAAATAAACATAAAAGCTCTGGGATTTTGCCTGTAATCATTTGTTCTTTTATTCTGAGCTGACAGAGAAGACCTCTGTTTCTCTTTCTGTGAAATTTTCAGGGGTGGTCTTCTGAGAGACATCCTCAGTATCTATTCCATAAAGTTCAATCATACTCTGTTCCCAAAGCACATTACAACAGAAGGCTAAGTTTTTTCTCAAACCTGTAATTCTATTTGTAACCAAACCCCTTTGCTGACATCAACTACAGAAAACTCTTCAAATTAGTATTTAAGTGTATGCATTCCCTGGCTTACATTTATTAATTTACTGTTGTCAATTCTTCAGTTAACCAATGTCTATGGAAATATCTACACATTGTGGATGGGACAGACACCTATGGTTGTACTAAACGGATACAAAGCAGTGAAACATGGCATCGTCACCCATTCAGAGGAAGTTTCTGGAAGACCTCTCACCCCCTTCTACAGGGATATGATGGGTGAGAAAGGTACAAGATGTCCCTATTTCAGTATTGTGTAAGAAAATGTAAAGAAAAGACGCTTTCCTATACATACATACATACATGAGTTGCTGCTATACAAGTACATAACTGGGCTTACAGAGCAAAAAGGTTCCATGCAGAGCTAGCATAGTTACAGTTGGGAGTAAAAAAAAAAAAAAACAAAAAAAAAAAAGAAAAAAGAAAAAATCAAAATATTCTGACGTTTTCCCTTCCCAATAGAGACAAAGGAATATTTGCCTAGAGGGGTTGCCCTTCAATTGTATTGGTTCTAAAACAGAAGACTGCTCATGTAGAAGACACCTATAGAAAAAGCTGTTCTGTCCTTACCTGAACACATCACCACTCAGTTTCCAGCATCACATTTATAAGGAACTACACAGCTGGGAGTCATAAAAACCTAACTTAGGAGACCAAAAGTCAGTATCTGGAATCATGGTATCTACTTTGTTAGCAAAATATAACCTACTCTAAATTGAATTTTGCCTCCTGCAGTGATTTCCCTTCCCAGCAATGAAATAAATGTTTCTGTGTTCTCCAGGTATTTTTCTGACAAGTGGGCACACCTGGAAGCAACAGAGACGCTTTGGTACAACGATTATAAGAAGCCTGGCACTTGGTAAGAACAATCTGGAGCATCGAATTCAAACAGAAGCCTGTCACCTCGTGGGCATCTTTGCAAACACAAAAGGTAAATGTACTAAAGGAATAACACTTAGGGCTTTTTCTGAAATATAGTAGATTAGGGGAGTAAAAGTTTCACAATACATTTTTACAAGTAATACAGATATTTTTCCTATTAACAGGACTTTTACTGGCTTCTTAATTGCATACTTCACAAAAAATGTTTTGTCTGCACAGCAGGCCATATAAAATTGTTTTTTGAAATAAGGATAGTAAAAAAATGTTTATTATCAACAGTTTTGGGGACAGCTGGTAACAAATTCTTACATTCAAGGAGTAAAGTAAAACCCTGTGTTGTTCTCCATAAAATACACAATTTGTGACCTGCTGAAAGGCCTGCTGTCCTAGAACAACTTGAAGATTTGGCAGAGAAAGAACCCCAACACAAGGAATGTATCATTCAGTTGTCCAACAAAACTTCTTTTTAAGGTTTGGATGAAATAGAAACCAATAGAACTTTAGCAAGATGCCAAAATAAAGCAATTAAACATAAATATTCTGAACAGTCAAATCCCTCACCCACATCATGTTCCATACTGATGCGAAAACATGGAGAAGTTGCCTAAGGTCTCTCTCCAACTCTCTTTGCACTAGACACAGCAAAATGGCATCTCGCTTCCAAGAGCAACATATTCACAGATCTTTAAAATGCAAGAGGGGAACACACCATCAACCCCAAGTCCCTGTACAGCCCAAATCTTACCTTCCATGCAATCCTTCCTCAGTTTTAAACTCAATAATTGTATTTACTCTTTTCAAGAAAGTCTACAAGTGTTGGACTGAAGTCAGAGATGCTTAATTCACCATTTCCCTTAGTAGTAAAGTTCAAGGGTTGTCCTCACCATTACAATGTGTACTTATTTTTTTCTGGATTTACCCTCTCTTCACTTTAACTCTTTTTAATGGGAGTTGTTTTCCATCCCGCAAGATAAGCATTATGTGAGTTTTGCCTTTTCAGTCTGTGGGGGAAAAAAAACATATATAGTTGAATTTTTAAGTTGTAGCTGAAAGCCAAAAGGAGACAAGTCATTTCAACATGACTCAGAAATTCAAGTTTTTAAATGTTTCTTTTTTTTCTTTGTTTTTGGTTTTGCTTGGGGTTTTTTGATGGTTTATTTGTTTGGGGGGTGGGGGTTTTTTTGGGGGGTGGGGAGGTGTTGTGCTTTGGATTTTAATTACCAAAATTAAATATCTGCCTCCCGATTTGAAGGCATATGTTCTAATTAATTGTTTTCACACAACCCAGACCACAAGTCAGAGAGGGGAAGAGAGATCTAATGTTTGACTTTCACAAAACTAATAATCACTGTGATTTAGAAGCGTAAAAAGCAGATTGAAAAAAAAGATTGCCTGCACTTATACAGTTCATTTGTATTAAACTAGAGTTTACTTTTAGGTAATTGTCACACAAGTAGTCTGATCTATTACCTTTACCATTTAAGAAACCAAAACCCTAGTCTTTCTCTTCCTCTTTTTTGTCATTGTGTCAGTGACAAAATGTCTGTTCAGAACTATTCACAGTACCTCCTATATTCACAGGCAAACCTTTCGACCCTCAGACTTTCATTGTCCACGCTATTGCAAATATAATTTGTGCTGTTGTTTTTGGTCATCGCTTTTCCAGTGAGGATGAATCTTTCAGCAAGCTTATCAAAGCTGTTAATTTTGTGGTCTACTTTCAAGCTACTGTCTGGGGCAGGGTAAGAATCTAATTTTCTCATTCTTTAAAATGCATTGCAATTCACAAGTCAAAACACAATAAAAGTCAGTGACAATTATTCCCAAACATTTCCATACCATTATTCTGCGAGCCATCGTGCAATAATAAATACATAACTTGTATATGTCATTACTGCCTTATGTCAGCAAATCACGTCCTAAAATATACATTAAATATCATCACTGCTTTTCAGATTTCCCAAATACATAATGTATTTCAAATGAGTAACAAATGGCAGAGTACTGTGTATGTAAGATTCTTAAAGCTTAAAATGAAAGCAACTTTTAAAATTTAATTTTCATTTAGTCTTGAGAATACAGAAGTGCAGTTAATAAGAACTAAGCCTTCAAAGTCCTATTCTTTTGAGAAGATAACCTTGCTTCTCACGTAATTCATATTACCACCAAGATCTGAGTTGTTCTGAGCTTCCTACAAGATAGAGGTGACAATTTGATCACATCAAGAAAAATATTTTAAAGTTCTTGAAAGCCTAGCTGTTGCTTATGTTGTGCAGATTTTGGCACACGACCGTCCTGTAACACTGTCAGGTTCTCCAACACTTTCATACCAAGATGTCTTTAAAAAAAAAATCAGACTAAAAATGAAGGTTGGAAAAAATCTGCTTGAGAGCCAGATTCAGCCCTCAATTACCATGATTTTCCTGCTTTCAGAAGCCCCTGTTGCATTATTAGGTATGCATCCAAAAAGTAAAATACAGTCATTCCCCTGCTCTCCTGTGACCCGATATGCACTATTACACAATGTTGACATTTTGGTCAGCTGATAGGGAAGGAGAAGTCTCCACTGGCCAACAGATTCCTAATCCCAGGCCATAAATAAAACAAAGGCTCTGCCAGTAGTCTTAGAGACTGAAGTCCATTCACAAAACATACACAATACAAAGAAATTAAAATAATTCTATTTCCCCTCAACAAATACACATGCCAGTTTCTCCTGGAAGAAAGCCTTCTGAGAGGTCAAGTGAGCTTCTAAACCCTTGCTGTCTTCAACCTAACTATTAGGGTTAGAACGTGTGGTTATTGAATATTGATGACATGATAGAAACATAGAATCTTTTAGGTTGGAAGAGACCTTTAAGATCATCGAGTCCAACCGTTAAGCTAACACTGCCAAGTCCACCACTAAACCACATCCCTAAGTGCCACATAACAATTCAGACTGCTGCATATTTAATAGCTTATTAACAAATATCAAATAAGTTTTCCTCCATGCCAGTTCACTTAGAGGGCAATGTAAAGGTTTCATAATCTCTTAGAAATGTAGAGTAATTTACATTGGAAGGGACTTCTGCATGCCAGTTATCGTAGCAGGTCTAACTAGATCGTGTTGTTTAGGGACTTGTCTGGTCAAGTCTTGAAGTCTCCAAGGATGGAGATTTCACACAGACTCTCTGGGAAACCTGTTCCCAGTATTTAATCTCTCAAACCCCCAAAACAAACACACAAAAAAGTTACATCTAATCAGAATTTCCCATGTTCTGACTTGTGTCTATTGCCTCTCATCCTAATTAGGAGCCCATGTGTTGCAGTGACTTCACCAAGTCATCAAGAAACAGAAATGGGTTTTCAATTTAAAAAAGCTCACATTTCTTCCTTTTTGTTTCAAATAACAGCTGTATGATGCTTTCCCATGGCTTATGCACCATCTCCCAGGACCTCATCAGAAAGCATTTGCATACAATGACTTCATGCACATACTAGTTGTGAAGGAGGTCCAGACTCATGAGAGAGAACACGCAGGTGATCCACAGGATCTCATCGACTTCTACCTAGCCCAAATAACAAAGGTAAGTATCTGTTTACCACTGTAGCCCCTCCTCAGCCTCAAAGCTTACCACAAATGCTTGCTGTTCAAGTAACTGCTACGGAATATTGCATACTTTGTTTAGCAGTGAAGATTTTTGTTTTGGTGGGCTGCTCATTGTTTTCATCAAGCAATGACAATTTCTACATGTCCGATGATAAGTCTGAAATTATCTTCTTCATGGTCTTCTTGTGAATATACCCTACAGACCAAAGATGACCCTTCTTCTACGTTTAATAAAGACAATATGGTTCAGACTGTGGTTGACCTTTTGCTGGGAGGGACAGAAACAACAAGTACCACCCTTCTCTGGGCACTGCTCTATATGGTACAATACCCAGAAATACAAGGTGAGCAAAAGCATTATCAGAGAGAACCGCATTCAACATTACATCATAACGAACATCATTGAAGTATTAGCTCAATCACTTGCAATTCATCAAAATAACCCTTAACAATGAAATGAATGGTTGTACGTCAACAATTGAGATCTAGAAAATGAAAGGTTAATAAATAAATGTGTGCTTTCCCCACCAGTTCACTAAGAAGCAACACTAGCAGAAGAAATTAGTAGTAGCCACTGTTTTATCTTGCTAGAAGGCGATGGCAAAGACGTAATAACAAGCTAAAGACATTTCATATGCAACCAAGTCACTTCCTAACCTTCAAAGTGGAAAAGCTTTAAAAAGATACCTGGTCTGATGTGTATTTATAAACATAACAGAAATTACACTTGTCATTTCAAATTTTAATCCTTTTTTTTTTTTTTTTTTTTTTGAAATGTAGAACTGTATTATCCTCATCACCAAGTGGGATGTGTCTTAAATGAGAGATCGTCTTGTGCTTTGGCGATACGCACTTTCTTGATCAACTGAAATCAATACAGCAGTCAAACCACATGTCAACACATTTCATAGCAATGTAATTTCCTTCCCCCCACAGTCCTGGGCCATACTCGTACAGAAATCTGCTGGGAAAAAAAAAAACAAAAAACAAAAAAACAAAAAAACAAAAACAAACAAAAAAAAAAACGAGGGGAAAGTTAAAATATTTTCGTTTTGTTTCAGAAAAGGTTCAAAGAGAGATAGATGCTGTTCTGGAACCCTCCCATCTCATCAGCTATGAAGACCGTAAAAAACTGCCATATACAAATGCCGTGATCCACGAGGCCCTGCGGTACAGCAATGTTACTTCTGTCGGGGTCCCTCGACAATGTGTGAGGAACACAACTTTGCTGGGTTTTCATGTTAAAAAGGTACGGAGTATATCTCCATGTTTCTTAAAGCTCTGTGCTATTAACATGTAGTATTTACATGACATTAGCTTCTCCAGTTCCTAGCTTTGCATAAAGAACATGTGGTAAAATGTCACAGACATGAAAGAGCTGAGTGTTCTGAACCGGGGCTACATCTACAAAGCAGATGCAAAAGGAAGCTTGGGAAAAGGCTAACAGCACGTGTAGCAAACAAAGAAAACTGAAGTCTTTCTTCCCACTAGCCAAACATAGATGATGAGCATTAAAGCAGAATGTGTTTTAAGGAATGATGAAGAAGTGATATTTAATGATTACCAAGCCAGCTAACTTTCACACGTATGGGAGCAGCCTGGAGCAACCTATAGCCATCCCTGACAAAACACACACACGCTTAACACAATGAACACTCAGTACAGCAACAGATCTGACTGTCACCTTGGCATGATATAAATGTCCCAAAATATATTAAGCACAAAATTGATGTTATGGAATTGAAAGATCCAGTGAAGAGTACAGAGAAAAAAAAAAAAGAAAAAAAAAAAAAAGGAAGGCATTATGATTAGCCTGGCAAGTATGTAAAACAATCAAAGCTCCACTTTAGCTTAGACATGAAGACACTTCAGTAGTCCTGACATAAGAGACCTTACACAAAGGTAAACACGTAATATGTTATGGTAAACAGAAGATACAAGGGTTTGTCATGGCCTGGAAGCGCACAGGAGAAGACCAAGTTGAATCCAAACACTGGGCTGCAGACACAGGATGGCATATTATCTATAGAGAGGAGGAGAGGCCAAAAAAAGAATCATGCATGGAAAATAGAATCTCTGCTTCTTCTTGCAGGGCACGCTTGTATTGCCAAATCTGCACTCTGTTGTGTATGACTCTGAGCATTGGGCGACCCCTTGGAAGTTCAACCCAAATCATTTCCTTGATTCGGATGGCAACTTCGTGAGCAAAGAGGCATTCTTGCCTTTCTCAGCAGGTAATGCCCTGACCTTGCAGCAAGAATAAAAACACCGTTTCTAAATTCTAAAATTTTAAAACCATACTTTTATAATAAACATCTCTGACACAAAGATTTAAAGTCAGGTTCTACTGTGAAAGCCACAAATATTGTCTTGCATTGTATGTTTCTGTAATACATTCAGACTGAGGATGAGTATGGCTAAGAGACATAATGCTATCTCCTTAGTATATGCATGATTCCTACAATAAGGGTATCTGAGCTCCTTACTCCCTAATGCATTAAATCCTGATAACACCCTCAAATCAGAAAACCGATTTATTCTCACCTTACAAATGGAAAACCCAAAGACAAAAGTAGTATGATTTGTTAAAATATACAGAGAAAAACCTATGATAAAGCAGGAAACCAAACCTCAGTCTCCCAAATCATACAGTAAGTCTAGCAACAGGTTTTCTTTGTATCTCCAGACAACAAGCAAAATCCAGTCTTTTCAGTAGAGTATTATCAGTCAACCAAAAAAGATTCTAACTTTTCAAAAGCATATTATGATGTACAAGTTACATAATTTACAATGCAAAATGCAGTGATACAAAGACATGGAAGGGGTAAAAGTGAACAGCAGTACAAAACATAACTCAGCCTCTCTAGACTACCAGTTTCTCCAATAATCAGATTGTGAAGAAAAGCAGTACAAAACAGGAAGCTGGTGTTATTTACTGAAAATTAAGATATAAAAATTGAACAATAAAAACACTGCAAAACAGCTGAAGGTTTATGTTACTATGACAAATTACTGTTATACAATTTTTGTAGATAAAAAACAAATAGTATACTCAGTAATGTATGAAGCAGTCAGATTAAACAGAGTAAATCTGGATTTTAAAACCATTTGCTCAAATCGCCTATAAATCCTAAAATCATATTTGCAAACCGGGTATTTAACATCTTGCCTCCTTTACTCACCAAGTGTTGATTCACATAAACTAGTGGACAACTAATTTAGGCTACCATTTCAACTCAGGCATAGGAAATTTTATTTTTTAACTTGCTTTGGTTGTTTGCTGTTTATATAGTCTTAGTATTTATATATCCTCAATATATTTTTTTTTAATCTAGAATATATAGATATCCTGAAATACACTGTGAAAACTCAGTGACTCAAAATGAGTCACTGAGTGTATATGTCACTGCACATGCCTGTGTTTCATTCCCTTGGCTTACATATCTGCTCCTGGACAGTGTTGGAGAAGGGATACTGGGCTACAAGGCCCAACATAGCCTTTGTAATTTCTATTGAAGAAAGCCTGATGACATCCTCTACTTCACTTCAGAATTGAATCCCGCAATGCTCCAGCCCTCCTTCCTCAATAACCAAGACAAGACTCTGAAGTACATGAAGCCTTTCAAAATCTATCATTCTCTTAACTGAGAAGCAATTCATGTTCCTACAGAACAAGCAGCAAAAAATGAAAATGAAGAATCTCATACATGTGCCACAGAAAGGATAAAAAAAAAAAAAACAACACAAAACACACCACAACCCCAAAAAACCCCCCACACATAAAAACTCCACCCCTCCCCAAAGGCATCTTCTGTCCTTACAGGAGGAAAAGTTATCTTGCATTAAGAGAATTTATGAAACTTGGTAGAATTTTGGTTGAAACTCTTTTTCAGAACTTAGCTTTATACAACTCTTTTTCCCTTTCTTCTGCAGGGCACCGTGTATGTTTGGGGGAACAGATGGCACGAGCTGAACTGTTCATTTTCTTTACCAACCTGCTTCGGGCATTCACATTCCAGCTTCCTGAGGGAGTAAAAGAAATCAATTTGGAGTACATTTTGGGTGCGATACTGCAGCCACACCCATATAAACTCTGTGCTATTCCACGCCAGTCTGCAACATACTAAAACGTGGAAGGGCTTCAACCAGTCAATAATTGCAGGTATTTTAAATAAAACACCTACCACTAGCTCAATTGTATCCAAATGTAAGTAGCTCAGTATAGCAAATTAATAGAGTGGTTTTATTTAGGAGGTCTGACCTCATGTAGTTGAGCTTTTTGAAGTTAAGCGTACTTGCTGAAGCTCATATAATCGCTTCTTAGGCATATATAAGTACACATTAATATGTTACCAAAAAAAAAAAAAAAACCGTATTTTCACACTCACAGTAGCAATGAATTAGATGTAGGATTTTAGAGAAGTGATCAAGCACAGTTTCCTGCGTATGTGCTGTCAGGTATCACGCTCTTAAAATGGCACAACTGTTCTGATGCAGCAAGGATGCCTGAATAAAAAAATAGCTTTCTTCAATACGCTGTTACTCCTGTGTGTTCACAGAAGGTCTCTTCTTACGTCCTTTTGCAGAAGGTAACGGAGTATACACACATAGTGCTAACTCCTTTTCCTTTCACGCTCCCAGAAAGCATTATATATTGTAGTATGTTTCACACATGCATAAATGATTGCACAATAGGGCCTCTGATAATCATAGTCCATTTAGAAATCCTTACACCTTTTATGTCCTCAGTATGTTTCCCATTTTACCACAACTCTTGGATCCAGGTGACTTCATGAACCTTTCCTTCTTCTGTTAAGAAACACTATTATATCATCCAATAATTTTGTATTTGAAGGGAAAGGAACAGCCTTTCAAGAAAGGAAGAAAATAAACAAAGATGCCAACATTTGTTAAAGCAGGCACAGTAAAGATTTATTACTCAGTGTTTTCTTTTGTTGTCTCATCATTCCACAACAGGTGTGGAAAGTTTTGATGACTTAAAATTCAGCTGCAAGCATCCTAGATGCTTTGAATATTCAAAGTTCAACAGGAGCAAGCATAAATTATGCTAGAATGTAGGTAAAATTAGAAATAGAATACTACATATTTCTCAGACATAAAACTAATGGAAGACTTGATTCTCCTCTCAAATATTTTCAATTATTCCCTTCCATTTGGTGAAAAGCCCAGGGCTCTAATACACTGTAAAGGTTGCTCTTGCAGAACAAAATGCAGACTCGGTATCACTGACGGTTTCCACCTTTTTAATAAAGACATCATAAAAGTTTCAACATTACTCCATATTTATTGAGGAAAATATAACATCTAAAAAATCTTCCTTGAATAAGAAATACTTTCAAACATAAATTAAGAAAAATCTCAAACTTCGTATTTCTTACACTGAAATCTTGCTTAAAACACATTCTTCAAGATTTACAAAAAGGTAGTTCATAAACAAAAGTTTTCAAGTCTTATCTTTGTCCTTTGTGGTATTCATTAAAGAACAGCTCACAAAAAAAAAAAAAATATTTCTTTTCAATCCACCATTTGCATGGTTCAAAGGGCCCATGATAAAGTGCTCAGCAGCATGACTGGCAGTGTAGGATACAAGCTTGGACTTTCTCTGCTCCAGTGTATTTTGATGATTCTTGAGGTATGTCCTACCTGAAAAAAGACTCCAGTTTCTTTCCTCTGTTTGCCCCTGTGGTCTCCTTAAGTTATTCTGTAAACTGGATTTTTTTCCCCAAATGTTACTTAGTTATGCACATATGTTTTCTGGTTTTCTTCTAAAACTGTAACTTGGGTTAAAACATGCACGTATTCTTCCCCCGTATTTTTGAAGAACTGAGGTACGTTATGAAGATTTGCTGTACAATGCTGGTTCTAAAAAACACAGGAAGAACAAATATCAGAGTATAGATGATTAAGAAGGTATTTTTACAAAGTCACGGTTGAAGGCCTGACAGTTGGTACCGGTGAAAAGGAGCTGGGCTCAGAGTATCTTCTTGTTATGCCATTTAAAAGTGAAAACAGCAACAAGTGAGGCATTCCTCATCTTTCCAATGTTTCTTGAAGTGACAGTGCGAGAGTTCCAGATTACCTTTTCATCACAGTTGTAAATGAAATCTAAAAGAAAATGCACAATGCAGAAAAATAAAAAACAAAAAACCTCCATGAGTTAAATTTTTTGTCAATAAATTCATAAAGAATTAAGGTAAATCAGAGAAAAAAAGTTAGAAATTAAGGCCAAAATGCAAGCTTTTCCTGTGAAACATCTTTAAAAAACCCCTTAAAACTCATAATTACTGAAGTGATGGGATTTACAAAACACTGACAAACTTTTAGAAAAATACACTAACATCCAGCTCTGATGTGATGTGCCCCGTAGAAATCAATAGCCCAACTTCTCAGGAAGACAGACTGCCTAGATCCGTCAGAGGTTAAACCCTGAAAGCACTGAATGATTCAAAGTCCAGTCTTTAGAAAAGACTATGCTGTTGAAGATTAGTTTCAGACATTAATTTCTGCCACTGATAAGAAAACTGCTATTTCCAAATTCTTCAGGTTTGAGTCTGAAGAATCTAAGCTGTTCATTCCCTTCATGTCAGAGAGCACCCTTTGCCCAAGTCCAACCATTTTCATGGAATAATACAAAAAACATATCTTTGAATATATTCCTTCTATAATAATGGCCTTGCAATGTTTTGTTTCCAAAACAACAGCAACAAAGGACTTCCTTACATACTTCAGCTCCTAAATATTAAAATAACAAGCACCATGAGGCAAGTACATACAGATCTTTGCCCATTTCTGTGAAGCACAAAAAATCCATATTGTTTGCGTGGTTTATAAGGACAAAATGTAATCATTGGTCAAAATGACCTAGATTAAGAAAACTAGTAAACCAGTTTTTTTGTAAGATATTTGTTTTAATTAAAACCTCAAAGGGAAGGAGCCAATTATCTAGATGTTCCTGTTCTCACCTAATAAGCAGTGTACTCTCAAGGGCATGCTTTGATCCACCAACCAAATCAGGTATCTTTAAACAACTGTTAAAATCCATCCAAAGCTCTCCTCTCCACCCAATAAAAATACCATAAGCATTAGGTACTCAGCATTCACATCCAACCCTTCAATATTACATGCACATCTAATCAAGCAAAACAATACCAAAATATTAAATAGGTGGCCTTAACTTGATCAGAACAGCTCACACACCAAGAATGATTATAATGGTAGGATGCTATACGGGCTGGCTTTGAGGAAACAAATAAAAAACAACTCCAGTGTGGGGAAAGCTCGGTGTCCCTGCCTATGGCAGGGGGGTTGGAACTCTATGATCCTTGGGGACCCTTCCAACCCAGACCATTCTGTGATTCTGTGAAAGCTAATCTTTGGATTGCCTGTTTGCTTTTCTTTTCGCTGTGTTTTCTTAAGTCTTTACATCATTATTTATCATCATTAGAATTTCTAAATCACAGTATGTAGGATCCCAAATTAATATCAAAGCCAATCAGATGGAGGAAGGACACAATATATAATTAAAGCCAGCAGATCTACAGTAACAAGTACATCAAAATATATCCAAATGCATAAAGAGTGTTTACACTCTTGAAAGCAAATGCAAATCAAGTACAACCACCTGCTCATCACTAATAGTCCAATTTCTCACAGATGTTACAGCAGAGGTAGGTACTGGGGAATGACTTGACGGAGTAAATAATGACTTCATAAAATAGTCATACAGAAGCTTCTGTATATCTGAGCAGTGTGAAACAACAAATTTTGTTAGCTGCTAACAAATGCTACTTTTCAGGCTAACAAAAAAACCCCAAAGACTAAGTGTTTTACTGATTATCAGTTTGCAGCAAGTAAATTCGAAGCCCACTACACTAGCACATGACCCTCAGTATTAGTCAATACACAAGCCTCAATGATGTGTCTGCAGCACCTTTAGAACAACTGAAGTGAAAAATGTATCACTTACTTCTTGCAATACTTGTCCAAGTGTCTCCCGGCTGTGAATGCGCTTCCTGTTGAAAACCCAAACCACACTTATTTCTGCACAAACCATGGAGAGATCTTGTAAACATCCATCATTTATCCCAGAGAAGACTGTTACGCTAGGCTTTATTCCACATCCTTTCCCTTATGGAATCTTGATGCAATTTTACAGAATCTTATGGAATCTACAAAGTCTGATTCAGGCCTGTTATTATTCACATCAGGAGGAACTATCTGGAATAAGGACTGATACTTACTGTATTTTCTCGACAAACACCTTGTTAATTAAAAAGCTTAGTAAAATTTCAGACTAAATCCTAATATCTGGATATAGCTAATAATTAGTTGCTTTAGTGTCATCTTCTCCAGCACGAGATATCTGTCTCAGCGACTGATGCAAGAAGATTAATGAATAGTTCCTTTTTTTAGTCACTCTTCCAACATAGTCAAAGTGGAATGCAATGTATTGTTATTAAGTTTAAAAACAAAAGCTTAGAGTGATGAAGATTTTCTATCAGGAGTGAGAACATTATATTTGGAAACAATAACTGTAGCAACCTGTAACACACGCACTAAAAATCCAAGAAATGCAAACAGAAGGCAACATATTTTTACCTGTCAATTTTGGTTGCTATGACCACTGTAAAATTGCCTTCTGTATTGGGCAAGTATGTAGAAGGTATAATCATGTAACTTCCTGCAGGAAGTCTGCAAAGTTGGCTCACTTCCTGGGAATAGCAGTGAGGTACACAGCTAACCAATGGCTCCAGGTGTAGAAAAGAGGAAGTATGTGGTTTCCAGCTGCTGTTAGGCACCTGCAAAAAAGAATGAAAACGTGCCTATTTTTTATATATGTTTCAGGGCTCACAATGTTTCATTCCTGGTATACCCCAGTATGCTATGCTCCATATCTATTCCGCTGCAAATACTCACTCTTGTCTACAGAGCTGTATGAGAGGGATGGGAAGGCTTCCAGAAAACCCAGATGGCAGTATTAAGTACAGAGGTAAATCATTCCTACCATGTTTGTAAACAGTTTGTACAAACCAACACCCACATAGCTCTAAAGCTTTTTCTCTTGTCTAATGTCACTCTTCCTCACTGCAGCCTAATGCCCTTGTTTTTCACCTCACAGATATCGTGAGCAGACTATGTCCTTCCTCTTTCTGGTGGCCTTTCCTGTACTAAAAATTTGTATTAGACTTCTCAGTCTCCTGTAGGCATGAAAAACATCATTCTTCAATCTTTCTTCACATATTGTGCATTTCAAGCACAACTGATTCCCTGAATGCTCAACTCCAGACTCTCCATTTAAGCAACATCCTTTCTGAAGCACGTTTTATGAAACTAAAGCTAGCTTTTCCTGCAAAAGAGCTACTTAACCAGACGCCTCGCATCCTACATTTATGCAGTTGATCCCTGGCACATACACGTAGAACCTGTGCTTGTCCACACCAAATCACATCTTGAGTTTTTTTTAGATCACCCGTTCAACATATCATAGCCCTTCTGAATTCTGATCTTGCCTGCGGATCCAACACCACTTGCCAGTGGACAAGTAAATAATTATTAGAGATAGAGAAAATAAATTTCCATGATGAATTACCAAAACGTCCTTGCCAGTGGACAAGTAAATAATTATTAGAGAAAATAAATTTCTATGATGAATTACCAAAACGTCTGGTCCTCACTAAGGCACTGAGAATTCTTTACAAATCCTTAAGAGAGTTCTTAATTTCTAAAACTAATTTATAACGTTGGAAGGATTCAGTAGAATCCTTCCACTGGTTCCTATGCTACTCATATCTGGTTCCTATGCTACTCAGTGTGTAGGTATCCCCTATCCTTCAGCGGCATTACTCCACAGGACCAGCCTGCGTTTCTCCTAGCAGCAGCAAGCCTCTTGCCAAGCACAAGGAGCACAGAACTGACAGGCTTACCTTCACGCTTGGCAAACAGGCAACCTGACCAGAAGTCACCTTACCTGGAAAATATGGAAACCTATTGGACGACACTTGCTATCTTGGCAGTGCTGACGGAGGGTAACTTTCACACTGCTTTTTCCTGGTCCTGCGGGAATGGAGAGGGGAAAGCAGGGATTGATATGGAAGGAGGGGAAGTTCCTGCTACCTCCAGCACTTTGCCCATTTTTCCAGCATCCATGCAGCTGCACTGTCTCCCATTCACCTGCAGGGAGTTCTTCACAGAGGGCAGCATCTGCGGGTGGTGGTTTTAGCTCACTATCAAATGTAAAAGAGAAAAGCAGCTAAATGCATAGAAACTGTATGTTTTTACAAAATCTAGAACACCAGCTCACAAAAATGAACCAGTATTAGATAAATATACATAAATACAGTTCCTCTAAACTTTCAGCAGAAGAGAACTGCACAATTCTAAGTCCTCAGGTAATCACAGAACTCCACAAGAACACCACAGCATATACAAACCATGCATTAAAGACAGATTTTTGTACATTCATGAAGTAACACAGCTTACACATTTTTCCTTGATACTCTCGTGCTATTTGTCCTATTTGAAAGCGATACAACTGACAGCAACTTCTGGAGTACACATGAGCACTTCAGTAAGTCTGAAGTATACACTGCATTATTTTTTATATTCACTCTGTCTTTAATCAGAGGCAACTACAATTTTACCTCTGACTTAATCACCATAATGTTAACCTGTATTTCAATCCCAGCCCAGCACTGCTTTTGACAGCCATGTGAACAATTTGGTGTCAGCATCAGTTGTGCAGCATTTGAAATTGTATTTCAATATACCATCTGTTCTTATTTCCAATTTTCCAGTTGAATAAAATAACAGCTGTCACATGTTCTCTGTGATTGTCCATTCTAGACACATATCCAGGTCGGCACCTCTGTTTCAGTCTCAGCAAATGTTATACTTAACAGCAATACTAGAAATTTTATCCCATCATTAAAATTGCAACATGCTGTACACATGAAATATGTCCAGAAACCAAATATATTGCTGACAGGAAGTACAAAACTTTCACCCATACAGCAAAATTAGCCTCATAGTTTTGCAGACCTTTATTCAGGCTAAAACCTGATGCCATCTTCCTTCCAAATTCCACAGAGTAAATGATTAATGCACGTTCTGGCTTTCTAGTGTGATTTGCCAACTTCTCTCCAAGGAGATACAAGTTAATAGTGTACTGCCAGAAAATAAAAAAATGTCAATAGCTTTTAAAGATGTTGCCAACAGTACACTTTGCCTCTGCATACAGCTTACCTGGCACAAGCTGTGAGACAACTTCACATTTTTTTCAAGTTTATTGGAAGAAGCTACAACTTTGCTCACTTCACACAAGTACTCATCAGCGTATCGTTTTAAGTATTTATTTCAAGGCTACAGTCACCAACACAGAATTGCTCACAAATAATTGACTTTAAAGTGTTGAGATAGCTATGTAGTCTGCTACAGTTAAAATTAAAAGACATCAGAAGCTACTGGACTGACATTGCTGATGTTCTGTTGGATAAGCAAGCACTGCTAAACTCAAAGATTGTTTCAACTCTGTGTCACAAGTTATGAGGAAAGATCAGCTAGAACACAATATGCAGTGATCCATCCAAGAATTTTATCATAATGCTGGTAAACTTCTTGAAACCTTCACAGTTAAGAAGTTCAGCTGTACTGTCAGCGTTGAATGCTTTAATTCAAAAAACAATCCTTTCAGCTAAAGACGATGGCATAAACGTCAGTCCTATTTTCCCACACCTATCCTGAAAAGATGAGCTGTGAGCATTAAGTGATCTCGGTCCACTGCTAACACTCCATTTGCACTTAGAGATGTATTTCTCACTAAGAACAATGTTATATTGTTATATATCAGGCACTCTGTCAGTGTGTGTTTTCTAGCATACATGATAAAATACTGCTCTCTCTTTCTGCCACTGATTGCAATAATAACAGCTGCTTTTAACTTCTGTGGTACATCTTCATTTTTCCATACATTAAGAAAGAACTTCCTCATATTAAGAAACATGTTCTGCAGAAACCTATTCAGATTTTACAAAATGGGCACTTTCTCAAAACAGTAGGCTGCAGTTTAGAGTCAAGATGCTACTCATCTACTTCTAATATTTTATTAAAAAGTTAGTAGTAGGTTCATGGGAAAAAAACCACACACCAAAACAACACTACTTACATGAATTCAAAGACAAAACAATGCTGTCATTTGGTATGCCGCACAACCCTTCACAACATTTTGAACATTTACACTTAGTGCTAGGCTTCATTTGCGTCAACAACTATAAGTAACTTTAATCCTACCTGAGAGAGATCCTTCCCGTTGAAAATACACGAAGCAAGAAATTCCCTACTGCATCTTTCAGAAAAGTGCTGGGAACAACAAGATAAAACCCAGGCGAAAGGTCACAGCATACGTGCACTTCTCTATCATAGGAATGGCAGACTGTACCTACAACTGGAGGAGCAGAGAGGGTCTTTGGAAGGTTAAATCGTTTCTTCTCCACCTAGAATAGATGCATAATGATGCGTGGTGTTTTAGGAAAAGTGAGTTTTTAATAAAACTAAAAATGATCAAATATTGTTTAAAACATTTTTAAGCATACATATATTTACGAAAGGCAACAAGTAAGGAGGACAGTATCAGCAGATGAGCTGAAATCAAAGAGGAACAGGAAGAGTTAACATTCAGGAGTAAATTTAGGAAGAGGCAACAAACAATCAGCCTGCAATGTCAAGCACAGTCCCAGAAGTTGTGTGAGTTAACATTCAGGAGTAAATTTAGGAAGAGACAATAAACAATCAGCCTGCAATGTCACCCACAGTCCCAGAAGTTGTGCTATTTGGCACTCAATGGTAAGAAGGTACTGATCCCCTAACAGTTTGTACAGATAGCAACTACTTTGTGACAGAAACAATCATTCTAATGTGAGTCAGATGTAAAGTGTGTGAACAGCAGAATCATACCACTGCCATAGGAAATGAGTTATTTTACTCAGATGTTTCAGTAATGCTTTAAAACTTTTATTTGCAAAAATGTCACTCCCATATTACCTTCCAGACATGCAATCCCACAGCCTGATAGTTCTTCCCCTGTATGCCTTCAGTCAAAGATAGATTCTTCTCTGCCAAGTGAGTCAGATTTTTAATTCTTCCAGCCCAGTCAGCACTATATTTCCTATGTTTCTGCAGCAGAGCAATGCACACCTCACTCTTTTCACAGACTCTCAGCCAGAACTTAGGGTTGGTAGGGAAGCTACTGTTGTTACGGCAGCCACCTGCAGACTGGCCTCTCACCCAGGATCCAAAAAGATTCTGTGAGTAATACAGCACTTTCTCTAATAAAATAAGAAGAACACGGTGAAGACTTCAGACACCAGAGGCTACTTAATTTATACAACAAATATATAGCAGAGATTCCTCAGCCCAAGAAAACATGCTGTTGTAGCCCTGACACTTTGTTGAAGCAGAGAGGCATGAGAATGAACGTCACAACTGGTAATGGCAGACTAATGACATGATTTTTACAAGAAACTGTTTCTAGAAATCTGAACTTTAATCTCCTGGGGCAGGGGGGGAATAAATCACAAGGCTGTCCAGAACAGCCTTCTAGACAGAGAACACCAATCTCTCAACAAATTAGCAAGTAAATAGATTTCAGAGAAATATTAGAGACTCCTCTAAAGATCTTCATTTTCCTCTTGTCCCTCTATTTTCCCCATAGAGACAGAAAAGGCCTAGGGGTTTAAAGGAGAGAGAAAGACTGGCAAAGAGAATTTATGGCTTAGTCGCATCCATTTACAATTCAAATCAGACTTTCCCACTGACATGACATTATTTGTATAAGAAAGATGTCCTCATACCACACCTGTATAGAGGCTCTGAAGTTGTCCTTCCTCATTAACTGGAAAGCCCACAGTAATCTCATCAAATTCCCTGAAAAACTCCTCTTCATCAACCCAAAATTCTCCTTCTTGGATCTGTGAGAGTAGTTCTGAGGCAACTACCGGATCTAGCCGGCTCCATCCTTGACCACTGCACATATGACAAAAGTTAACGTTTAGTTCTTTGCCCAATAAAGTTCCATAACAATGTTCTAGCAAATATCCTATGGAGCAGGACAATACAAAAAGGTTTCTTCATTTTGTTGTCAAATACTTGCATTGAATATTTCCTGTACACACATTGCTAGTCAGTGAGAGGGATAATAGGAAGCACGAATCGCAATTTATCAAAGAAAACTTGGTAACAACCTAACACCAGATAGGATACCGCAACACAGCTTTAGGTGAAATAGCTACTTTGCTTACAGTAGACAGTACAGCTCAAAATGTGGGAGTAGAATAAAGATTTTCAGAGTTGTTAAAAATACTGTCAAAAAAAGTAAAACAAGTTGCACGATGACTGTTCTGAAAGAATTTTAACACTGTATAGTGAACACCAAAACCCACTGTTTGTATGAAGCAGCCAATTATCCCCATGAATCTGCTGGCTACATCACGATAAATCAAGAATTCAAACACATTATTTAGGGCCAATTAAAAGATTAACATTTTTGATTGTTTCACTAACAACAGTACTGCACGTGAGTAAGAAAGGGCTCTAAGGCCACTCAGTGAAATGCTACCCTCTTGCAACTACATGGCAACTTACTGTTTAGCAAAGAAACTACAAAGAGACCAAGTGTCCTGGTTTTAGCCAGGATGGA
>KL259891.1:0-46189 GCA_000699545.1 Podiceps cristatus | reverse complement strand
GCCCTGCTGTCATCCGAACCGCTTGTGCCTGCGCAGCGTTTGAAGGATCACAGGTGAGGGGTTTTTGATGTGCTTTCCAGAGAGGTTTGCGTGTGAATGAAGCCTCCCTGGCTGTATAACTCTCAGCTGGTCTCATAAAACTCTGATTTGGCTGTGTGGTATCTCCTGCTGCATTAACTGTAGCTCAGCCTGCAGCTTTCAAATATGGATAACTTAATGATGCTGCCTGTATTTCCTGCAATTTCTGTGCAGATTTCTACTTGGAGTTGTTGTATGTTGGTGTGTTACACCTTGCTGTGGCCAAGAATACCGAAGCCTCTAATGAGCCCTGTAAAACTGCATTTGCCCTACCTCTGCGAATGAGGAGAAGGGAGCGGAGGTCAGGAGGGAGCTGGGCTTGTTCAGCCTAGAGAAGAGAAGGCTGCGGGGGGACCTCATTGCAGCCTTCCAGTACCTGAAGGGAGCGTACAAACAGGAGGGGAATCAACTTTTTAAAAGGGTAGATAATGACAGGACAAGGGGGAATGGACTAAAGCTGAAGGAGGGAAGGTTTAAATTAGATATTAGGGGGAAGTTTTTTACAGAGAGGGTGGTGAGGGGCTGGAACAGGCTGCCCCGAGAGGGGGGGGATGCCCCATGCCTGGAGGGGTTCAAGGCCAGGGTGGGTGGGGCCCTGGGCAACCTCGTGTCGGTCCAGGCCTGGAGGTTGGTGTCCCTGCCTATGGCAGGGGGGTTGGACCTCTGTGATCCTTGGGGTCCCTTCCAACCCAGACCATTCTGTGATTCTGTGATATAACGGAAGGAACAGGTAGGGGAGGATCTGAGTGAGCCTGTTGGGTGTAAGGAGACGGGAGGAGTGAGCGATGCAGTGAGCCCTCGCACTCGAGCCCTGCTGCTGCTCCCCGCTCCGTCTCCCGGCACCAGCTGTACAGCAGCGGGTTGCTGCAGCCGGGCTGCGCAACTGCCCAGCTGCGTGTTACCCTCTGCGCTGCTCCAAGGAAGGCGGGCAGCCTGCTCTGGTAGTACACCTGCCACGTAGGGCTGTGTAGGATCTCATGATGTATGGTATCCTAAAGCTCTGCAGAGAAATAAGAGGTAGCTGTGAAATGCTCCATGACTGCAGAGGTGATCTTGAAACATTCCTGGTGAGCCAGGGAACAGTTTTGTGAGCGAGCTGACATCATCTTTCCTAGGGTTTGTCTTAAGGTCATTCTGCACCTCCTAAGGGCCTTGTTCATTTCTAGCCTTGCTCGTGCAAAAGCACGGGATCTCTCATCTCTGCTGTTCTGCTGCATCTTGTGGGAGCTGCTCACCTCTGCTTCTCTGTCCAGTGTGCCTGGATCTGGCCATGGCTGAGAGGTTATTGGGGGTATAGGAGGTGCTGATACAGAGGTACACCCTTCCTTTGCAAAAAGGGAGGCAAGTAGGAGCTAATGGCATTAGTTTCATGGCTCATTTCATATCTGCCAGCATGTGTGCAGACACCTGCTCGTCTGATTTAACAGTGGCCACTTAGCTGGACATCTTCTCCTGCCACTTATACTGAAGCTGTGTCTGGCCATGCTCATGCTATAAACTTCTGTTTCCTTATGAAAACAGGGCAGAAATTGCTTTTTGTTACCTGATGTCCAACAGCACCGAGAGCTTTGTTTGGAGCAGACCCACAGTACCTTTGTAAACACTGTTTCCTGATTCCTTTCCATCACGCCCACATAATATGGATATGCTTTGCAGAGTATGGTCCAGCAGCCCTTTTATAACAAGTTTAAAATATTTCCAACTCTTCATCTCACTGAAAGCGTTTGGATGGTATTAACCAGCCATCCTGGGGAGCCCATCCTTTCTGTGCCGATTCATGAGCCATATCAGGGTGGTGGTTTTGTCTTTGGACAGCACCTTCCAAGGAATTTTGTTGCAGACTCACTGTTACTGAAGAGACTAGTATTGAGGCCCAAACTGTCATCATTTTTTTTCATCATCTGAGAACCATTTTCAGCCAAATAGTGAGTCCCTAACATGCCTAAAAAAACCCTTAGTACTTTGTCGTATAAAGTATTATAGTTTGTTAAAGCTGTCTTTGCTTTAGGCACAACATGTGCTTCCCATCTACTGTGAGGATGATTTGGGTGGTGAGAGGTTTTCTCTTCACAAATATTTGATGCATTTTTTCCCCCCCTTCTAACTCGGGACAATATTTGCCTTGATCCTGTACTGCAGGGGGGGTTAAAAGGCAAGCAGACCAACCCTTAAAAGCAATCCCAAATACTCAGTTAAATAAGCTTTGAACTTCCCTGTGGAAGCCAGATTCTTGGATTCCCAGTCTATTTCTTGATCCAAGCATTTTTTTTTTTACCCTTCCCCCATCCCCTGAATTGACAAACCTTTTCTGCATGACTGGGTTTTGCTGCGTGTGTGCTATAGAAAGCCCTTGCCTGCAGAAGACGCTTAGCCAGCATGGCTCTGATAGGGGCTGGGTTGCATGTGGCTGACAGATGGTGACAACCACCCCCCTCACTCCCCCAAATACGAATCTTGTCTGCTTATAGTTTGAAGACTTCTTTGAACTACCGTCTCCTCTTTTGAGGCTAATGAGTTTCAGCCCGTGTTGACTGGTGTTTCGAAGCCCCTTGGGGATGTCTTGTGGAAAGACGATCCCTCTTGGGTTGTACAGTGAGATGGAGGACGTTCCCAGGGAACACCATCCTCTGGAGAAAGCTCACAGGGGCCAGCCTGGCTAGTTCATTGGACGCTATTTTTCTCCTAAGGTGGGCCTTGCAACTGCAACACACTGTCACGCAGGTTGTGTTGCAAATTTAATTTTATTGCTATTTTATTGGCCCCAGAGACAAACTTCTGCAGGTCATTAGGAGAAGCAGAAGTGGTTTGGCCACAAAAGTTCTCAATGTGGTGTGGAGAAGTTACTGCACAGAACCACCTGTTTTTAATTAATCTTTTGAACCAATTTGGTTCTAGCAAGCTGATTCCATTAGCAGGCTAAGCAGAATAATGACAGGCACAGCTGCTATAATTCCTTGTTACGCTTCTAGTTAAAACAAAATCCTCTTTGCATCGGGAAACACTAATCTAATGTCATGACTGTATTCATTACGAAATCTTTGGTAGCTGAGTACATCCAAATGCTTCACATGTGTTTTCATAATTTTTCCCCTCTCTGCTATATGACCAAAATATGTAAATTGAGGTGACTTTTCCCCAGAGAAAGAGAACTAATTGGTGCATTAATGTTTTTGGGATAAATCAAATTGAAGTCCCCTGCTATGCTCAGCTATAGGGTAGACTTACATACTGGCTCTAATGTTCTTTGGGATGGTTTAAATTTTATTTCAGTCAGTTTTCTAGCTCACTTATGAGCCAGACATGGGTTCAAATGAGTTTCACAGTGCGGCTGTAAACTGTGCAAGAGCAGCAGCCCCACTTTATTTGGTTTAAATGACATGTCCTTGTGTGTGCCCTAAATCACCAGGGTACCTGAGTCTCCAGCTAGAAGGTCAAACTGCTCAGGGAGGAGGGAAACAGTGCAATGCTAGGGCATGAATGATCAGGTGGTGGATGCCTGAGGAGGCAAGAGGGGAAACGTAAGTTCAGATCCAACTTGTGATCCAACACTCAGCTTTTGAAGGAATGCTTGCTGCTTCTTACACTTGCCATGTGCCTGTATGCGATGCGTGCCGATGCCCTTTGGAGATTTACAGCTTATCCTCCAGATCTGATGTTGCTAATTTCTAAAGTGTGAGTTTTCTGAACTGGGTTTATCACTAAGAAACAGCTGAGTTTTCATGGATTAGAGTCAAACCATCCATCCTGAGAGTGCAGAAAGAAGGGGCCCTGGCATGGCCTGTTTCTCCTTCCTCCTGGAGCAAGTGTGAAGCAGGAGCCCAGAGGGAGCCCAGTGAAAGGGTTGAATCATTGACAACCCCTGAATAGGACCTTACTGTGATACATAAAGGGTTTATTTGATTTATTTTTTTTTTTTTTTTGCTTTATTTGTATCTTTGTTCTCCTAGGTGCTTTAGTTATTTGCTGAGGAGAGTGGATGATGGGATGTTTTGAAAGGTAACTTTTTGTATCTGACAAAATTAAGCAGACTTTTGAGTAAGCTCTTAGACTTCCTGAGTAAGCCACTGAAAACAGGAACTCAGGACACTTGTGCTGAGATAAGTACTAAAGAACTAATTTAAGCTAACCCCTTGCAGCATTTGAGGCTGAAAGGTGGGTGAGCTAATTCAATGAATATATATAGATAAAAGCGGCCCAAAGTTCAACAGCAGATGACATGAGGAAGACTGTGGATGACCACCTGAGGATGAAAAGACCCTAACCCTAATTTTACAGCGCGTGCTTGAATTATGTAAACGAATTCCAGGAACTCATCACTATGACTGCCCTTTCTAAGAAATCTAATGAATACGTATGATTTTATGATGTGCTGTACTAATCCGGGGGAGCACTTGTGGAGGAGCGATCCCCAGTGCTGCCCAGCGCTGTATTAAAGAATGACTGCTTAATAACAAACTGGTTGTTACTGAGTTCTTATACTCGGAACCATGCCCAGCCACACCAAGCCTCCTCTTTGACAATGTGTTGGAAAGTGAGGGGGTTTGGATTTCTGAATTTCTGTGTCACCAGGTCCTGTGCCGGAGGCCAAGCACTGCCTCTTATCTACGCTTCAGTGTTATTGCCTAATTCCTTGCCTGTAAGTGGCCTTCTCCTGGGATGTAGCATCTCCCTGCGTGGCTGTGAGGAAGTCTTTAAAGCTTTCTGTCTTGTTAGCAGCTGCAGCATCTCTTGCTGCACTGACTTCAGGTTTGGCTGGTGAAACTTCCTAGCTGCTAGCTGTGGGGGTTTGGCTGGAGTCATGGAATGGGGGTTTCATGTTCAGAATCTATAATTTAACTTCTGACTGGAGGCTCTTAAACTCCTCTGGTTCCCCTGTGTATTTTCACAGTGCATAGCCTATTAGAGCCCTGATGTGCATTTGGGGTCTCTTCCCTTACTGTATGTTTGTAGGGTGGTGGTTGAACTCTTTGGAGAGGCACTGGCTTACTGTGCTGGGGCTCATGCCCTTAGGGATGTCACAGCTCTGCATGCGTGGCTCTTGTTCCCTGCTGCTGTGTAGGGGGGTAGCTTGTGGAGCCGGTGACCAGGCTGGCACTTGTACTGTGCATGAATGTGGAGATACAGGCTCTTGAATTTTGTGCAAATGATTTATTTTTTTTTCAGTGAAACAGCAAAAGGGAAGGGAAGAGGGAAATCTAAGTTGCTGAGATAACTCTGAAATTGTCTGCCCCACTGTGAGATTTTGCTGAGTGATTTGAGAAGTGACGTTCAGCACAGCTTATCAGCTTAGCTTAGTTAGGAGGAACAAGAAATTAGAGGAGTGATGGAGGCCAACCTTGAGAGACCAGCTTTGCCAGAGAAGGCAGCTGCCAAGCAGAGATTTACATGACTTGTGTGTAGTGGAGCAAGACTGGAAATCCTTATGGCTCCAATTTTAAGTAGGTTGCTGCAGATAAATACACAACCCTCCACTGACCACGTCTATCTGCTCGCATAGGTGCGGGCACGTGTCTGCAGGCACATACGCACGCCCTCTCAGCGAGCACACCCGTGTCTCAGCTTTCCTGCCTGAGGTAGCTCCAAACCTGCTCTAGAAAGATAAATGGGGAGGGCAGATAAACCACTGCTGTGATTGCTTCCCATCTGGGCTTTGTCTCTGCTGTGTTAATTAGGGAGATGGAGGCATCTGAGCCGAAAGCTGTTGGGCATTTGCCATGGCAGTGTCAGGAGGTGAGTGCAAGCAGCCGCAGCACCCTGCAAAGGGAATATCGAACCCAGCTTGATCAGTCTTTGAGTTACTGGGCTGTGTTTCTTCCATGGGATGTGCCTGCTGCCCTTTCCCATTGCGCTCTCTGTCAGGTGGCTTGTGAAACGTGGATGTTCAGTGAGCACTATGGATACTAATGAATCTGCTCTTTTATGGTTAAAAATCTGGGGCTGCTGTCCTCTAGGAAAAAATCCAGGGTAGGCAACAGTTACTCCAGCAATGTATTTGGCACAGCTGGCTGATTGTAAAATCTGTTTGCGTCTCTGTGAATAAACCCTTGACACCTCACTTCACCGAAACCTCTGGAGGGTGATGTGCAGCTTCTTCCGATAAATAGTGGCTGATCAACAAGGACACTAAAAACAGTGAGGCCATCTATTGCTAATTATAAAGCTGTTCCAGCCAGGCCAGTAAAACATGATTGTTTGTCCACTGTTTGCTATCAAAACTCACTGTATTTGCCTGATTTGAAAACAGTTTCTGTCTTTTAGGTACTCATGTGGAATGTGATGGCATTTGACCTACAGCTCCCAAAGTATCCAGCATAAGTGTTGCTCCCGAAATTAAAAAAGGGAAAAAGAAAATGCCAATAAAAAAAATCCCCCCAAAACCTCACAGTAGCAAAGTAATAATCACTGTTAACATTTCAAGGCTTAATGCTTCTGCCATGGTACTTAATCGATAATTGAAATCGCAAGAGAAGTGTAATGCTTGAAATTCATGCAGTTAATTTTATTGCTAGCACTTGTAATTTGAAAGTAATTCTGAAATCAATACCAATGTGACTTACATGGAATGGGAAAGCCTGGAGTAGATTTGACCACAAACAGTTCAGTACTTAAGTGGGAGCCACTGTTCCGTGAGAGATCAGGATTAATTCTACCCATTTTTTTTCCTAGCTATAAATAAGATGTTCTACACACCATTTGGGTGCATTTTAAGTGTTTCTAAATTTCATGAGGTCATATTTCTCGAAGGGTTTGGATGCTTCTCCAAGTCCTCTGTGTCCCACAGGATGCTGTGGGAGAGGTGAGGAGAAGGTTACAGAATTTCCCCCTTGCCAAATCCTGCATTTTTTTACAGCAAAACATGTTCCTGCACAGCTTTCCAAATTCTAGTTCCCCACTGTTGCAGGCTCCAAAGGAGGTGTTAATCAAGGCAGGAGCGTGCTGGGGTGATTTGTACCTCTGTGTCTTCCTGATGAGCTCACTGCAATGGCTCCTCCTGGGCTTGCTGGGGGCTTGGCAGGGGCTGCGGAAAGGTAAAGTACAAGGGCTTATGCTGGAAAAGCATTGCAATGCCCTGGCTTTGCCTCAGGTTGTTCAAGCTTCTGTGATTACTCTGCACCCTCTGCAGACAAGCAAAGAGACTGGCTGGGATGGTTGAATCCTTCAGAGGTGTCTGTGCCGCAAGTGGCGCTGAGACCCAGAAAACTTTGCCTGAGTTAAAGCCTTGGTGTGGCTGGGGAGGCTGAGGGCAGTCCTGGTGGGCTTCCCGGGGGAGACACAGGAGACCTGGAAAGGCAGCCAGGGTGCAGAGGGGGAAGGGGCTGCTGCACAAGCAAAGAGACTGGCTGGGATGGTTGAATCCTTCAGAGGTGTCTGTGCCGCAAGTGGCGCTGAGACCCAGAAAACTTTGCCTGAGTTAAAGCCTTGGTGTGGCTGGGGAGGCTGAGGGCAGTCCTGGTGGGCTTCCCGGGGGAGACACAGGAGACCTGGAAAGGCAGCCAGGGTGCAGAGGGGGAAGGGGCTGCTGCATGTGTCTTGTAAATACATATATCAGCCGGAAAAGTGCCTGACTTGAACTTGTCCTTTGGCGGGGTCCAGCCGGTTTCACAGCAGTTTGGGAAGAGGATGGATGTTATGGAAAAAAAAAAGGGCGCTGGATCCAAAGTTGAGTCTTGGTATTGCCACTGTACATCTTGGTTTCTGTCTTGTTGGCTGGATGACCCTCATCCCTTCCTGCAGCAGGTCAGAGGTGCTGTGGCTTTTGAGCCAGCCCTCCTTAGATGTCCCAGCGCGGGAGCTGGCGGCTTCAGTACTCCCCGTGGTTTGCCTGGGCTTCTCCTGTTCCAATACAGCTGCATTTATGGCCACAGCAATAAATGTCACTTATTTTGCAGACTGTCTTTGTGATGCTGAAGTTCAAAGGTTTTTTGACACAAAAATCTAAAGCGATGCATGCCCTGATCAAGAGCTTGAACCCGATTTGTGCACATCCAGCGTAAGCAGAGAGCAGCATGGGCCCTTCGTCTCCCCTGAGCAGCAATCGGAAGCAAACGCTGCCATCCAGGCTGTCTAGCTGCTTATTCAAACTGGCATCATCTTGATCTCTGTGCAAGTGCTGACAAATTTAAAAGCAACTATTTCTTTATATGTAAAACAACTAAGTAGGCTAACTTTAGAAATAATGCTTTGATTATTTTCCAAAATAGCTTTGGTGTGTAACTTCCAATGGCTGGCAGACCTTGTAGGGGGGTTATTTAAATAAGAAAACTCTCTTCTTTTTTTTTTTTTTTTTTTTTAAAAAAAAAAAAAAACAAAACAAAAACAAAACCCAAAACAAACAAAAACCCTTCAGTGTCATCCTTTAAATTATCAAGCTAATTAACTGATCTCATCCCGGGATGCTTTGTTCCTATGCAATGCCCTCCCCCATCAGAGTCAGGAGAAGACATCTGCACGCACAGGGTGTGTTATTCCCATGCTGTAAATTGTATGTAAGTGTGCTGGTGCTTTCTTATTCATTTGGCTTCCTTTTAATCTTTTTCTTCACCCTGAGCTCAGCTGAAGTACATCACAAGTTCTGCAGCTCATTAGCACGATTACAGCTGTCTGCATCAGGTTGGGAGATGGAGTTAGAAGCAGTCAGGATCCCAATGTGCTGGAGTCTCATTACTGGGTCTCCAGTGCAGCCACATCTAATGAAATTCAAACAGATCAGATTAAATTAGATTAGCTAATGGAATTCTCATCTTCTCAGTTTAATGTAATTCTGAACAGTGTATCTTTAATTTACCTAGAAGACAAATGTTTCTTTGAGTTGGTCTTGACCTAACCCTGCAGGCCTGTGCTCCTTGGACTTAAGAAGTTAATGTCCAGGATCTGAACTCTGTGGGCTCAGCTTGTTGGTGGCTTTTGGGGACCTTGTGCTGGAGGATCTGGGAGTAACTTGGTTCTGGGAGAGAAGAGGCCCTGCAGTGCTTGCTCTTGGTGGCCAAGGTGTGGTCCCTCCTGCCCTAGGTGACTGCCACTGGGATATGCTACAGCTACTCTGCCCCAGGGCAGAAGCAGAGTGGCCAGAAGCTGTTTCAGCACGCTGTGACACACTTGTCTTGTGCTGTTAGTGACTCAAGACTGTCCTGGTGCTGCAGAAAAATGAGGGATAGAGCAGCACCTGACAGGTAACTCCAGCAATTGCCCTGCTGGATTGATGTGCTTTTTCTAAAGTATATTATATATTTCTAGAAATATAGCAGCACTCATCCTCTAATTTTGCCAAAGAAATTAAGAGGATATTGTAAAAATATTCCTTTTTTGTTTTTTTATAGAGGCAGTGTTTTACATGCTCCCTTAGCAATCCTCGTCACGGGCAGCAAAAGTAGCAGTGCCAAAGTGAGTTAGAGCAGCCTTCAAAGCTTGATGGGGGCCTGCAAAGTTGTGTAGGACTTGGCAAAGCTGCTGAAGTCTTCTTGCTGTGACCCCTTTTGTAATCCACAAGGAAATAGCAAGATATAATAAAATGTCCTTGCCTGCCTGTTGCTGGCTGGGAGATGCAGAGACCTGAGCCTCGCCGGGGACGGCAGGGCACCGATGCCTGCCAGGAGCTGGCTGTGCTGAGTGAGGGTCCCTGGCGCCCGGCCGCTCTTAATTCTGGAGCAAAGTGAGTGTTTGTGGGGGGTTCACTGTATTTTCTACCTGGTGGAAATGGCAAAAGCTGCCTCTGATTACTTACAGGACAAGTGGTGTGAGCAGGAAAGGATTCATGCCTTAGTACCCTCTAGCCAGCGGAGGGGCAGGGAGGCACACAACTGGGAGGGTGACTGGATGGAGGGGAAAAAAAACCCCACCAACTCGATATTTGCTGTATTTCTTTGTCCTTAAGCAAACTGCTTCACTTTTTGAACTCTGTCAGCGTGGCACCTTTTGCAAGTGCTAAGTTCACTTAATATGCGATGGAGTTGAGTGCGGTTACTTGGTGTCGCTGGCTGACAGCGTGAGGGCTTTTGAAAGGCCATTAGGGCTGCGGGCTGCGTTCAGCTCGGATCCCCTTAATCTGCCTTCTCCAACTCCAGGCACTCTTCTGACTGTGTGGTGCCCGCAGCCAGCGCACGATGCGGGCATCCATGCTGCACCTTGTGATCAGAGTCCCCCCGGGATCAGATGACGCATTTGATTCTCTTCCCCATCTTCCAGCAAACTGAACAAGTTTTGGTTAGAAGAAAAGTAACTTTAGGACATAGAAGGACACTCTAAAGGCTTTGCGTGTCTCCTCTGGGTGGGTTTCTTGTCACAGCATTGCTTTTGGTAGCATCTGCTGGTAAAAATGAAGGTCTTGAAGGAAAGGCAGGTGTCCTTGTGCCAGTTTTATTTGTAGGGTTCTCCTTGCTGCAACAGTTACGCTCTGTCCTCTGAAGGGGTTTGTGGTTTGGCAGGTGTATTATCCCTCTGTGTCTGCCTACCCACCCAGGCTGAAGTGCCGTGTTGCAGGTATGATAGATTATTGCTGGCTATAGGGTGCTGCCAGGACTGGAAGCAGTTATTCATAGCAGTACTCCTCGCTCCTTTCTTCATACACATTTCTTCTCAGCTGCAAATCCCATTGCCATTGCGATAATTGTTTTCATTGCTTCATTGGGAGTAGTGAGGTTAACATCTTGAGCAGCAGCTAAAATCGACGAGAGCAAATAGTGCAATAGCTTAATCCCCTGGAAATTATTCTTTTCAGTGTAGAGTTATGTTTCTTTTTTATCTCCCTCTCTTTTCTTTTAAAGGGCAGAATTACATTTTATTTACAGCTGAGCCCAGGACCTGTGGTCTGCTGTTTCTGCATGCAGAGTCACTGAATATTCCTCTGGATATTCTTTTCCTGAAGAGAATTTCCCGGCTAAAGCGTTGCAAGACCTCAGCGATGCAGGGAGGAGCAGTTCAGCCACGTGACTTCACCTTCCCTGAACATGGCACGTTGCAAATGGTAAATGAGGTCCCTCAGTAGAGCAGCAGCTCTCTGGTCCCGCCTGCAGCGGAGCTGGGAGTGAGTTCAAGTTGTTGCACAGATGAGCAGCTTCCAATGTACATAAATATCCAGCCCTTCTCGGTTGACTCTATCGCTTTCCTTATAAACAGACACGCAGTCATTTTCCAAGTGAGCCATCTGGGTTTGACAGATGTCTCTGGCTTTTTCTGGGCCCATTGTTAAAGGGGAAAAAGGGAGGGAATATTCTGAATTGAAGGAAATAGCTTCTGATGGCAGTCTGCAATTTCATGGGCTGGGAGATGAACCGCCCCTCTTCCCTTCAATTGCCATCAGCTCCATTGAGTGTAATCTGCGTTTGCAGCCTGGGAAGTGTCGCTTCTCGCGGGAAGTGCTGGAACTGTCACTTTCTGGGGGGAAGTTCAGGTGTACTTTTACCCTTGATACAGCTCTAGCAGGCTTTTCATCCTGCTGAGAGATGTAACCTTGCTTTCTGAAGCCGTATGAGGTCTTCAGAACCCCTACCTGGGACTTAATTGCCAGACTTTGCGTGCCCCCGTCCATTCTGATCCCAAAGCTTTCAGACACTGGTACAAGGTAAGGACTCTGCTCCTCTCAGTCTTACAGAGCCATGTGTATTTGTACACTCTTAATAACATGGTTCAAAGACTTTTATTTCTTCCTAATATAGAAAGATCCTTGTATCTGATCATTGCTGACAAACTGTGAAGTTAGCAAAGTTGAAATTATGGCCAAATACCAACATCAAATGTCAGCATTATGCTATCTATATTTTTTCACTTTTTCCTTTGGGATTTTTTTGTTGTTCTTGACAAAAACACGTGAAATGCCTCAGCTTCCTGAAAGTGAGGATATTAAAAACAGAAGGGGAGGTGTGTGTGAAGTGCTTTCTAAGCTAAAGGTCATGCATCAGAAGTGAATTTCAAAGATGTTCAGATGAGAGGTTATGATGAAACTCTTCGCTTCTCCTTTCTAATGTGTGTGTGGGTGAAGCCTCAAGCTCTCGGGTCACTGACACACACATACAAGTTTTGCTCTTTCTGAAGTTTTCTGCTGTCCTCACGGTGCTGCTGTTGGTGGTTGCGAGGTTGGAGGCTGCATCTAACACAAGTCTGAACGTTCAGAATTGCAGTGCTGCAGGCGTGCTGTCACGTACTGAATGTGAACATGCAAATTACCATAATGCTTCAGTGAGAGCAAAGTCCGAAGGGCACATTTAGGACAACTTTGCTAAAAATGCAGATTTTTGTTTGCTTTTAGAGTTCATGTGATAAGCAGAAGAAGGGAGAAGCAGGGGGAGCACTGTAATTATCCAGTACTGCATTTGTGGCAGCTTACCAAGTGGGAAACTGTCAAAGATAAAAGTTTGGTAAAGAAATCTGTCAATAACTGGAAGCCTCATTTCCTGCTCTGCATTATCTTCCCCCTGGGTGGAATAAAGTCTGATATTACATAACCCTCACGTTTATTTGCTGTAATGACTTCCCACAGACCAGCGATTACCAAGTTACGATCTACAGACTGTTGGTGGTCTAGAAGGTTGTGGAAAATAGTCATGGACAATACTGCCGTTGTTAAATATTCATTTGAGATGGATGTTCAGATGCCTGCTCCTTGAGAAATGTGTGGCTGGACAGTAGAAATGTTGAGTTACCAGTTGTTTGATGGTGCAGAAATTTTGGAAGCACCCCATTGCCCTAGAGGGAGATGCCTGCTGAGGCCTCCTGTAGCCCTTTGGCAACAGCACAGCCCATGTTTGGGGCCCTCTCTGAAGCCCTTGGTTTTAGGTCACTCTGAGAGCAACAAAAATGACATAGCTCATAGGGTCCAGCTGTGTGTACGCTGGATGCATATTGGGGGATGTGCTTGATGAGTCTTTGACATACAGATTTGTCTCAGGATTGCTGCCCTGTTCTCACATCTAAGTGACCAAACCACATGTTTCTGTTCTGTGTTTACACTACAGAAGTGTGTTTCCGCTTTGTCATCCTTATGTGTTTTTAATACAAAGGTGCCTACCCTGGGTTGTAAAAGCTTCTGAAAAGATTGTCCCTACTGTGTATCACGTGATTCAATGTTTTCTTGCAGATTGTTCTGGAACAGAGTTTGAGTTCATGCTTTTATGTGATTCTAGGGAAAATAGTAGTTTCTACAGAGGGTCTGACTGTACAATAATTGTAAGGGATACATGGGCAAGAAAAAACAGACAGACATTAAGTCACCAGCATATTGTATCAACAGAAGTTCTCACATTAAAAAACTGTTCAAACATCATTTGCATTTAAGTAAGGTGGGATTCAGGGCATGCCCAGAGCTTCAACTGCCTTTCCCCATTCATCTGCCACTTCTGTGGTACGTGGCACTGTTGGGCCTTTTGGTAGGAGCAGCAGAAACATCAGCTTGCTGTGTGTGGCCGCCCCGGTGAGCTTGCACAGCTCCATTAGGTGTGGGGAAGCTCTGGCTTTTTCTCTCCTGTCTCTGCTGGGCTCTGTCCTGGGGCTGTGCCGTCAGCAACGGACACTTCCCATGGTTTCCCTGCTCCTCTCGTACAGCGCCTTCACCATTGTGCTCCTTTTGTTTATAGCTCGCTGTGGTGCATGTTCTCGGATGGTTGATGGCATGGGAATAATCCCAAAGCACTTTGCCCTGCCAGCTGTTGGAGGAGGCACCTCATCAGCCTGGGACACTTGCAGAGTTGGCAGTTCAGCTCCAAGAGCTGAGCATGAAGCGGGTTCCGGGGGTGTACTGACCTTCATGTGGTCTTGAATCAGGGTGGAACATGTGAAACCACTGGGAAATGTTTGAATGTTGTGGAGTCAAAAGGCACAGGTACTCTTCAGTGCCCAAACCGGAAGGTATGCAGTCTGTAATGCTGAGTCCTGCAAATCATATCTTCTGCTTGATACACTTGTCTTGAGTGTCTGGGGTCTGACCAGCTTGCTGGTGGTGCCTGAAGGCAGGACCTTTGCTGGCTGTGCTGAAGTGAATGTTAACGTGAGGTTTGGGGTTTCCAGTGGGATCCCTGGAAGCTGGGTACCTAAATCAGTAGTAAAGTGTGGCATTTTGGATATTTGGAGTAGCTTAGCTCACAAACGCTAGATGGGAGGTCGCATGAGGCCTCTGCGGAAAGGGATCTGTGTCTATGGGAGCTGCAGTGCTGTCTGAATCAGCAACTGGATGAATTGGATTTGTACCCAAATAAATATTTGCAGTAAGACATTCACCAGCCTTTATTAAGCCCAGACTGAGGCCAGCCTGTACTCTGAGGCTCTGAAGGAAAGAGGTATGAGATAAAAGCTTTGTGTTACTATTGTTAATGTTCGGGCAAGGATTTTTTTTTTTGTCTTGCTTAAAGCAAAGACAGGTTCAGGAGGTGTTTGTGAGATGACAGAAGCAGCACTTTGGGACATAAAATCATGCAAAAGGAGAAATTAAACCACCTGAAACTAGAAAAGCTTTGCCCTCTATAGTGTCCCATGAAACTCAGCATTTGCTTTCAAGTGAAGAGACAGCTGCAAGCACACACAGGGGAAGGCATAGGGCAAAATGCTGATTTGAAGGAGTTAACAAGTGTGTGGAGCAGAGCACTCCATTGATAGTCTGCTTGGATTTTTATTTTGAAGACATTTATCAAGGTTCTTTATAGAAGATGTTTAAGAAAACAAAGCTGCTATGGAAAAAGGGGAGGGTATTTACTTAGGAAAAAAAAAATATCAAGCTGGTTAAAAGGAGGACAGACTGGAAGTAAATATCCCTGGTGGAAGGAAGTTACCAGCAGAAATATGCTTCAGGGACTTGAAAAAGGAACAAAAAGAAATGAGTTTTGGCAGCATAACAAACTCTTTGGGGTAGTAAAGACAGAAGCAAAGTGTGAAGGTGTGCAGAAGGATGTTCTGAAACAGTGGCAGGATGCTAAAACGACAGATGAATTTCAGGGTAGGAAAACGTAAAGTGATGCACATAAAAGTAAATCTGTGTGCACGCAAGGCGATGAGCTGTGAGATGCCAACAGGCTCTGGGGGCTTGAGGTCCTGCATTATAATGTAGGGCTCTGGTAGCATTGGCTCTGTACTCAGCAGTGATCAAAACCAAATCGATCATTAGGAGTTATTAGCAAAGGCAGCAGGAAGAAAACATGATGCAGCTATGTAAGCCTGTGGTTGCACTGCCTGCTGCTCGCTATCTCCTGTTTCCAGTAAAGAACTGGAAAGAAGCTCAGAGCAGAGTTAAAATCAGAGATATCAGGTGGTTTTTGTACCAGGAATTATCAAGACCAGTATTCCTTAGAATGAGAAAGAGATGGCTAAGGGGAGATACTGCAGAGGTCTGTAAAAACAATGAGAGACAGTGAAGGAAAACAGGGAGTGACTTCTGGCAGACCACCTCCATCCTGGTGCTGAGGGCATTGGATGATGGGTGAGATGGAGTTGTGCTTCCAAAGGGGAGCAGAGACCAGGATGTGTAGTTGTAGCAACACATGTGAAATGAAGTGCTAATCATGGGTGCCCTGGCCTTTTTGTAAATGTCTAGGAAGCCTTTAATGAAAGGTTAATTGGGCAGTGGATTCGCAGAGGTGGTGTCCAGGAAGGATGTGGCGTTACTCGGACAAAAGGGCGAGTGGATGAGTAGAGACAAATTGATTTTCTGTGTATCACAGTAGGATGGTAAATCATGCTGCTCCCTAGCTGATGTTGACTGAATCTGTAAGGCCACCGTTCAGCCTGTGGCTGTCCTGCCGTTGTGGCGTAGGTGCAAATTGGTCCTTTGGCAACGCGTGCCATTCATTTGGCTTGGTTTGGGGCTGATGGGACTTCGTCCCAATGGAGCACCTAGGTCTTGGGAGGAGCGTGCCCTGGAAGATCTAGCTATCTCTCAGACCTGCTTTCTCGTGGGAGCATGTGTGGTGCTGGGCTCTGTCCCCAGTAACCTTGTTGAGACCCATTCAGAGCAGGGCAGGGAAGCAGTGGACTCCACTGGCTGCTCCTTATCACCACTCATGTCACAGCGTGCTGGCTGTGAAGAAGCGAAGCTGATGAGATCCTGGTCTTGGAAGTGTATCTGGGTTTTATCTCTCTTAATAAAAAAATGAAGGTTAAAGGAAGTTCTGGAAGGGGGAACAATCTTCAAATTAATTTTGTTTTCTAACTAGACAGACATCTTGAAGATCTTAGTGGTCGAATAGAGTGGGGATCTTTCCCCTTGCTCGTGGCAAGCGTTACCTTGTCAGAATTAAATGTTTCTGGTATCTGAGTGCCTGCCAACGATAAGGCTGCAGACCATGTCAGGCTTTTTTGAAGTCTCTTATTTCTAATATGATTTGTGACATTTCATGAATTATCCCTGAGGTTGCTACTGTAGTTTTGTGTTACTAGGCTACGCCCCATGCACACTGCTCTTTTGTCTGCTGCTCAGTCTTTGATCTCCTGACTCCATGTGATTACTATGGAAAGCTTCCTTTCACCTGGCTGCGTAATTAATAATGTGACCATATTCTGGCCTATCTCGTGGTGCCACCTAATGTGTGCGGGTAGGTTGAGGGCCCTCTTACTGGAGGGTTGGCTTTGGCATGAGGGGCACACACTGTGGGGCCATGGCCAATGTGATGCCCTTCATCAGGTGCCCCAGGAGCAGGTCTGTTGTGTCCACCATGGATTGAGGTCTTAATAGCGAGGCTCAAGTAGAGGTGGGTTAGGTCAGAACTGGCCAGGTAGATGCCAGGTCTTATTTAGAAAATCCTGCCTGGTGTTTTGTTGGCGTTCAGGCAAGGTAGAGACAGCTGTATTGATTCTTGTATATGCTAAGGATGTATGGCTGCCCTCAAAATAAGTGAGTGTTTTGAGCAGAGCTTGTCTGCTCACCTAAGCATTAGACTGAATGGATGTTCAGTGCATCTGGCTTTGTACAAGGCTGGTATTCTGATCGCTCTCCTGCTAGGCTTAAGCTTTTGGATTTACCCCTCTTCTTACTGCTGTTAACTTTCTTTCCCTCTCCCCCAGAGTTACTTTGGTAATGTAGAAGAGCAGAAGGGGAGGGCAAGATGACTTGAATGGTGATTTTTGTAACACTCTTTTTCAGACATCAGCCCTTTGTTTAGATCCTAAATGGCTTTTAAACATATGACCCTTATTCTGACTTGGATCTACCACTTTTGGTTGGTTGCTTGCCACTGTTTTTCTGGCCTTTAAATTTTGGATAATCTCATATTGGTGTCCATTAGAAATGCACACTGCACTCTCCCTGTTCTTCTCATTTATTAGCTCCTGTTAGCTGCAAGCCTAAAAATGCTATTTTAGGCATGGCCAGACAGAAGAGCTTTCCTGAGGGAGAGCTGGGGTAGCCGGTGGCAGCATCGTGTTGCAGTACCCCCAAGAAAAGTTTAGTTCTACTCTCTGAGAAAACAACAATATAAGTTACTGTATCAGACCAAATTTGTAAACTGTAAAAACTTGTGCAAAGTGTCTACTATTGGCTTTTTCTGAATTGTTCCAATAAAAAAAAAAAATTGTAATGGGGGGAAAGCTGATAATTTGATCGACGAGTAACTAAATCTGAATAAATCCAGGATAAGAGTTCAGGAACATAAGATTTGCAAAAGCATATAATAACCTGCTGGCCTGGTGATGTGTGTGGGATACTGCAGAATGCAGCATTTAACAACATGCTTTTGCATGATTTATAGGACACCTGTACAAGCAAAGTCATGTTCTCTTCTGTGCTGCTTGTGGACCAGCAATATTTCCTGAATCCAAACCTACACACCTTAGAAAAAGTCTCAAACATCCTGGATCTTCTGGAATTCCAATCTTTGAAGGAAAAGCCCTGGAAAACAGCATGACATCTGAAATTGTGCCTTTATTTCAGGATGCTCCACGAATTCCCTGATGAGCGACCAAGCTCGAGTCCCTCCTGGAGCAGGCAGGTGGAAGTGAGCGTGGTGAGCCCTGATGATGCTAACGGGGGTTTGGGCCACCTTGTTCCTGTGTCGGTCCCCACACTCTGTGTCCTCCCGTGGCTCCTGGATCGCAGGCTGGAGGGGCTCCTGCACCTCTCCCGCAGCCCCGAGCGTGCGGGTGGGCCCGAGGGCTGTCATACAGGCTGCAGCGAGCCCCTCTGTTCATAAAAGCCTGTTATTTCTTGTTGTCGACACCAGCATGGTCTCATGAGCTGGCGCTATTAGCATGTGTGTTTTCCCCTCACACTGTGCAATAATAATTACCCTTTCTCAGCAGTGTGAGTGTTTCTGTTCCCTTTGATTTATAGAGGCAAAGAACTTGTTTGGGAGGATGAGTCAGAAGTAATTGAGCTCCAGGGGGGCTGTATTTCATGGCTTTTCCTCTGTTTTTGCCCTCTACTGTGCCTCACAGTTACCAGTGCTTTGGCCTTCTAGGGAACATGCATTAAAGCTTCGGAGTGAGCTTGGGCTGTGTACTGTCTTGATTCACATTTAAAAACCAACCTGATTCTGTAACTCGGTGTGACACAGAGATAATATTTTAAGCTTTGTAATATTATCATAAATATATGATTCACTAAAGGCTATTCCCAGACACTTGGCACCTCGTACGAAACGCAGGGTGGGTAGCAGCGCTGCTCTGCAGGGGCATTCCCACCCAGCTGCTGCTGGCAGAGGGATTCGGCAGCTGGCAGGTTGCAGGGAGCAGCGCTGGGTTTAGGTGCAGAGTGTGAAATAAAGATGATTGCTAGGTATAACTGAAGTTCCCGGAAAAATATGGTGTCATTTAAAGGGCAGGGAAAGCTTTTAAGGAAGGGAACCAAAAGAGGTTTTTTAAAGGAGGAAGCCAAAGGCATGCGTGTTTGAGGAAAGGAAGGTTTGCAGTGGCTTGTGTGCGAGCAGTGGTGCTGTGTCACGCTGCTGTTGCTCGAGTGAGGCACGAAGACGGAGCCCGAGTGAGCGGGGGATGGATGGCATGGGCTAGGGCAGAGCTGGGATACAGAGCCGTCACTCGCTGAACTGCCATAAGGGATAGACGGGCAGCGGGTATATTTGGCAGCTTCTGGCTAAGGTCTGTGGGCTTGACCTCCCCACGGTGCTTTGAGTAGATGTTCGAGTCCCACGGTGGCTGGGTGAGCATCAGGGCAATGCACAAGACCTGTGGCAGGGGGAGCTGCTGGCTGATGAGCTGGCAGCGTGGAAAGGTGTTTTATTACCCTTTAGAAATGATTTCTGTCCTGGTGTGGTGGTGAGCAGGCACTGGTGCCCCCAAGAGCCTCAATCCCACTGGTTGGATTTGAGCCGAGGAGCTGAATAATTTCACCTGTCTTTCTAGAAAGGCATGGCAGAAGGTCAGTGGCAACCAGCTAACCTGGGAGTCTTGGGCAGTGCAATTCAAGTTGGGGTGTCTGCCTCTTTGCTGGCTTGGCTTCTCTTTCTTCTGCAAGTATCTCGTGGTTTAGTTCAAAACTTCTCCTGCAGCAGCTCTCTGGTGATAGGAGGCAGCAAGGTGGCTTGCGCGGTGCCCCGTTTCCCTGACGTTTTGCACGACTCCTTTGCCGTTAGCTGAAGTGGTTGCCTGATTCAGTCGCTGGCTTCTCCCAACTTGGGGCTGGCTGATGAACCTCTGTACAAGCCACAGTGACTGACGACTCTGTTCTCGCATTTCCATTTCTATTTACGGTTTAACTTATCCCTCCCTCTGAGTGCTGCTTGAGAACACTTCAGTGGCTTTTTCCTTCATGTGTAGCAAAACTAAAGAAGAGTCTGATGTTTCTTTGCTGAATAACTCAGTGTTATAATTGATAATGGTGAAACTGGTTTATAATCTGTCTGAACAGTGATGCACATCATTAAAAACCAAGCAGACAAACTCCAAGTCCTCTACAAATCTGATTGCTTTGAACAGTAGATGATCTCTGGGGAAGTCGGAGTGGGAGCGCTAGCTCCAAGGGTGCTTTGAAGCAAGAAGCTGAATGCATCGTAAGAAGTAATTGTGAAAACTAAGGTGATGGATCAACAGTTCATTGATTTATATGTGCCTTTGATGGGTAGAATTGTCTGTTGCAAATGGGGTTTGCTAGCTTTTAGCCAGTAATCTCTTGGTTGTTCCTTCCCACTTATTTCTGCTAAAGAGACTGCACTGTCTCAGAATTAATCCCATTAGTTAATTACAGCCTTATTTTCTCTGTGGCTTCTTTAGTCTGCAGATGAAAACCCTGAATGGTGGTGTGGATGGCATAGGATTTTTTTTTTTTTTTTTTTTTTTCCTGTGCTGTGGCCAGCTCAGATCTGTGGTGTGGGTGCTTGTGGGGATTAAACTATAAACACCAGTGTTGTGGACTCTTAAGCTGTATTTTCCTCAGGTGCATCCACTTACGCTGTTTGTTTGCAATAAGAATTTTAGGAAACAAATAAACATGATGCAAATCTGGTTAGAGCAAACACCTAAGACACATGCAAACCAAAACTTGTGGAAAAGTTTTCTGGTGAAGCTGTCAGCCTTCATCAGGTACACTTTGCAAACTGAATTTTCCCGGGAAGATACCAGAGGCTTGCCGCATACACAGGTTTCTGGCTCCGATCTGCTGTTCGGGGGATGTAATGCATCTGGGTGCTTGTTGCTTAAGCTCTTATGGGTGAAGGTGGTGCCTGGCGCTTTTCCCTTAGAGGAATCAAATGATTGATCTGGCTTTCTATCTGATGGCCTCCATCACTGTCTGGTCTGACCTTTAAAACCATGCAATGTCCTGCCATGTATAGCTTTCCTGGATGGAGTTGTTTATCTTTTACAGGTAGAGGCTGGTGGTGACTTACCTCCAGTCATGTTAAATGTTGGGGAGAGATGTAGACCCAAATTCTCTGGCCACTGGGCTATCCTTCATCTCTGAGCTAAATTCCTCTGTCAACAGTTCTGTAAATGCATGGGTTGCTCACTCTGAAGCACTACATCCCCCACAGATGGAAATACATTCCCATTTCTCTCTGTTGCTTTGGGAGCAGCTGGTGTGCTCGAGAAGCCAGGATCATCGAACAATTACTGTGTTAATCAGAGCTTATTTTGTACTTTGCTACTTTGAACACAAATATCCCAAAATGGCCTGAAGATGCATGGTTGAGTAGCCATGTGAAACAACTCCAGCCTTCCAACAAATCCAAAATACAGGTGGCTGCTAAAAATGATGTTGCCTCAAAATCTTGCGACCACTTGATTTACCAAGGGCAGCTACTGCTACCAGGCATCTCTGTGGCTTATGTCAAGGGACTTCGAAGGTTACTGTAGATTGCGAGTAAGAGACTAGTTTCTTAGTACACGGCAGTAAAGTTGGTCCCAAGCTACTACTAAATCATCTTTGTTACCAAGAGGAGTAGAAGAGCTGCAGCAGAAGGTGTGGAAGAGGGGTTTGCGGAGTCTCAGCCTGGAAAGTAGTATTGCAATTCAGATGGCGGAGTGTAAGATACCAGATTGCTTTAAACGTGTTGCAACCCTGGGGTGTCAAGAGTTTGACGTGTCCCCAGGGGCTTTGTGACAAACAGCCCCATCTCTGCGTTAGACTTCGGAAATGGAGTGTGCAGAAGCCTCTCCTCTGCAAACCCCCAGAGACAGGCTGGATCCTTCAAGAAAATGGATTGCTCACAGCTTTCGGGGAAAGCCTTGTGCTGGTTCTGATGGCACTGCTGGATAGAAGTGTTCTCACTGCTGCTGGTGCTGCCTTGTTAATATTGCATCACTTCCCTGCAGCACGGATTTGAGGATGATTTAGGTGTCTTTGTGTTGTTTGGAGGAGGTGTGAGGATTACAAGGGAAGCAGCGTCAGCCACGTGGGAGTGGTGCAGAGCAGGCTGGCACGTGATGCCCAGGGAAGGCAGGGTGGTGTGGTACAAAGCTAGCAGTGGTGGGGACAGGCAGCATGGCCAGGATGATCAACTGGAAGGGCTGCAGGCAGGGCAGGCAGCTTTCTTGCCTCTGAGGTGGGTTGTTGTGGGAGATGCTGCTGGACCACAGAGGCATCTCAGTGCAAGACATTGGTCTTTGCTGATATTGAGTGGAATTTGGGTGGTTCAGTTCAGATGTCTGCACTGGGAGTGAAGAGCTGGGATCCTTCCACAGTCCCTGGGGGAACAAGCAGCTGTAGAGCTCAGACCTCCTTGTCCCAAGGTAGAGGTGAAAGGTAAGGTAAAGGGGCCTCCCTCTAGCCCATGGAGGGAAAGTCCATGGAAACACCCCACCTCATGCCAGTGAGGACCCCGAGTCCTGTTGCTTTCTTAGCGGTGGAGGTGTACACTTGTGCTTTCCCAAGAGCTGATCTTAGTCTGGTACTCAAAAAAGCATGGAGCAAAAATTCCTGGTGCATGTTGCATCGCAGTGGCTGTGAAGAAACTGAAGTTTTGGTAAGGAGGTGTAGGACGAGTCAGGGGTGAGCTTGATTCCTCACCCTGCTGCCAGTCTACCGCGTTACGCTTGTGCCTCCGCCTTTCCTGTGAAATGGGGCTAATGCTGCTCGCTGCTGAAGCAGGCGAGGCAATGAGATGCTGTCAAGGCTTATGTGCTACCAGAGCCTGCCCCTAAGTGAGGCAGGTCCTAAAGAAAACAAACCCTGCTCTTTGCATTCCTATGTGAGGCTCATTTTTTAGCTGGAAAAGCTGCCTCTGAAATAAGAAGTTGCTTTCTGAAATGAGAACAGCCCTGTCACTAATGAGTGCATCAAAGAACATCAGGGGCACACGAAACAGTGCAGTGTTTAATTCCCTCACTGCTATGGAAGGGCAAGAGGTCTTTTTAATTTGATTTAAGGTCCTTTTGCTGATAAAAATACAGAATATGGATGCAAATACGCTTTCAGCTGATGACATTTGGAGATGAGTTTTTCTTCTAGATTTTACCCAGAGGGTATGTTGTTGTGTGTTTTGATTTGTTATGCTAAGTAATTGCAAAATCTCTGTGCTGGGCAAAGGTTTGGTGCGGTGCCACCACATGCATGATTACACTTCTTTTTTATTTCCTTCCCTGCCCTCCTACATCTTTCTCTCTTCTCAGTATTGTCCACGCAAAATGAATTTAAACTGGCAAGTGGGCAGCTTCTAAACCCAGGCAGCTCCAAGTGCTCTCCTTCCTGGGAAGGACCTGAAAGCAGCAGTTGGGTTTTTGTTTGTCTCAGAATTTTAGGTGGAAAAACCAAATTGGAAGATACAGTTGTTATAGCTGTGGTATGAAATTATATATCCCTAGGATGAAGAATTTTCCTCTTTGTGATTTATATCTTGATCTTGATATTTTATATTAGGAACGTTGGAATTATTGGGTTTTTTTGTCTTGAATACAGAACTTTCCACGTGGGGGGAGGAGGAGGTCTACACCTGTTTGTTCTGGTGCAAACTGAAGTCGGGAGCCTTCACAGTGTGTTAGGACTTGAACTGCTGAGACGGGAGACACGCGCTCCCCTCTGGGAAGAGGGCATTTGTGGCGGGCACGGCAGCCAGGATGGGGGCCCTCCTGCTGGTTCCCTCCGCTGGCTCCAGGCCAGGTGCAGGAGGACCTGACCCTGCTTTTGCCCCATCTCCAGCAAACGTCTGACCTGTCGAGTTGTAGAGGTGCTCAATTATTTCGATGAGCGATTCGCCTTTTGACCTGGGATGTGAACCGCCACTCCGTTGGAGATTGCCGGGCAGTGTTTTGCAGCCGTGCTTTGCTTTGCGAGGACATTGATGCTGACTTTAATGAGTCTAGCCCTGAATGAGAGGAGCATTTCTTGCAGTTGACAGGGGTCCCCGGGGCACCCCAGCCCTGGCTCAGCCTGGCCCCCTGCCAGCCTTGGAGTTGCCAGATCCCCTCGAGGCTGCTCATGTTCTCTGGAGCCGCTTGCCCGTCCGTCCTTCCCGCTGGCTTTCCCGCTGACCGTACCTGTGCAGAGTGGCTTGCAGGGGGTGTCTGTCTGTCCCCTGGCACTCTGCCTCAAGCGGGATCGCTTTGGGTTTAGATATTCAGCAGAGCTGGCGTTTCCTGAGAAGGGTTACCCGTGGCCTGCTTCCAGCCCCTCATCTGTGCCCTTGTTCTTATTCAAACTGAAATAAATACATGAAAACTGTGTTTCTTTAATTGTTATTAGAATATATCTAATTTTTCCTTTAAGAATGGAAATAAGCAACCAAAATGTTATCTGTATTTTTTTTCATGCTTTTCACTGAGACCTAAAATAGTCCTGCAGACCACCCCGCCCCTCAGCTCAGTCCAGCTTTTTCCAATTGCATTTTATAATTTCCCCCTGCCTCTTCTCCCCCCCAAGGACAGTGGCTAACCTTGTCTTTATATTCCAAACCAGCAACTATTCTGGGGTAGATCATAGGGTACATATTATAGACCAGCACTGTACATGGACTATTGTGTCCTTTCATAGATACAGTGGTGGGAAACCCGTGTTTCCTCTCTTTTGTCCTCTATCCCCTTCACTAATTATCAGCCCTATCCCAGCAGTATCCAGAGTCCTCTGATCAGGTTTCCACTGTGCTGAGCATGGTACAGAGAATCTTTATGGCCTGTTAAATCAGGAGCATGAGGAAGAAGAGGGTGGCTGTGGCTCCAGGTGAGGATGAAGGGTCAGGCAGATGAAGTGCATGGTACCAGAGCAAGGAGCTGCTAAACACAGTGTGTTCCTGGTGGTGTCAGCTTTTTTTTGTGTGTGTGTGTTTGTGATAAAGATCCCTTGCTGAAAGGATCTCTACAGAGTTTCAGAGTTTGATTCTGGCATCCCGATTACCTAGGCTTGCTCTTGCAGGGCTTTATTTGCAGACTAGCATGTTCCTGGCAGCGTGTACCACCTCCATGGCACCTTATCTCTGCAAACCTGCACTGCGGGCTACAGGTGGCGGGTCAGGACGGCTGTCCTGCTGTTAGCTACAGGCTTGGAAGGGCCGGCACAGAGGAAAGGGGAAGACGCTTTGCTTGAATTCGTATCTTGGGATCTACAGCGTTTGATTTTATTTTTGCATTGTCAATTAAGTGGGTTTTGTTGTATTGCCGTAACTCCCTCTGGTGGCTAATTTGACAGATTAACCATCAGTTTTGATTGACTTTGTATCTAGGCGCAGCTTAGTTATGCCTTGGAGACTGCTTTGGATGGAAAAGGTGAGGAGCTTGTGCCCTGTTGGGGTGATGTATTTGCTGCCTGTTCTTGCTGTGCAGGTTTGCCTCTCTCTGTGGCTGAGTAAACCCATTCCCCAATTAATTGTCCTCTGCCTCACAGCCCCATCAGAAGGGTGTGCTGAGTGGTGTCTGCTGTGCTGGCAGCTGGCAGAGCTGTGGCCAGAGATGCCAGCTGAGGCCGTGCCTGGGAGTGAGTTGTTCCCTCCTCCTCAAGCACCACTGTGAAAGGAAATCCCAGGTACGACAGGAACACCGTGCCACGGAGATTCCCAGGAGCTATCTGACATAGCTAGCAGTTATTAATGCTGCGCTGACGCTGAGACAGGCAGCTGCGCTGTGCAGAAATCTCCTTCCCAGCTGGAAAACCCAGAGGTGGATTGGAGTTTTGGTCTCTACACTGCTGGGTCGCAGGTGTGTGTCCTGTGCCAGGAGCATCACCTGCCTTGGAGGGGGCATGGCTGCTCCCTGCTCAGACGGGCATCTCTGCATGCTGGCTTCCTGCCCCACTTCCCCACGGGGAAACGGTTTGTCTCTCTGCCGTAACTGCTCATGTCCCAGCTGCAGGGCGTTTTAACACACTAGCCCTTCTGTGCCTCTTTGACATAAAAATACACGCAAGTTGCCTTTGCCTGTGCCATATAGAAGCCACAGAAGAATTGCTTAATGAATATCAGCTCAGCTACAGAATAAGTACTATGTTTCTGCAAAGGCATCAGTTGGATCTGGTTTTATATGTGTACGCATGCATGCCTTTGCAGGAATTTTGGAGCAAAAATAATAAATAACAGGTTCTCCTTTCCCCAGCATAACAAAGAAAAGATAGATGTTATCTCTTTATTCTCTGAGTATTATTCCTTGCTGCTTGGTATTGAGTTTAATTAAATTCTGGACATTTAACCCTTGAAGTTGATGGATTATGTTTAAAACTGCATGTTAGCTAGAAGGATTGTAGGGATAGTGCTGAAATGCACAGAAGCCATCAGGGCAGCGCAGTCATCTTCCTCTCTGGCTCCTATGGACTCCTCCCTAATCTATGGCTGGGAAATCAAGACATGGGTGATTTGGATCAGATTTAAAGTTTGACCCATATCATGATATATTTTGCCTGTTTAAAAAATAGAACTTGGGGTTTGCTTCTCTTTCTTCCTGTTTTTCTTTGTGCTGACGTAACTGCTCAACCTGGTGAACGTCTATGTATGCCAAGCCAATGTAAGATAAGGGGGGAAAAAAAAAAATCAGCCTTTTTGGCACTGAGTTACCCCAGGTTTGTTTTGGTGCAAGAAGAGGACAGAGCTGGCAGTTTTCATGTATAACTACCAGGTGTACTGGGCTGAACTGTGGGTTTCCTTGCACTGGTGTGTTGAATGCATGTAAGAAGTCTAAGGTGGGATGTGTCTGTTCTGGGCTGGAGAGGGATGTGGGGTTCCCCTGCTGCCTCTGGACCAGGAAGCAGCATGGTTGTGTGCAGGGATGCTGAGAGCATCCTCTCTGCAGACAGCTGGGACTTGTTACCTTTTTTCTGTTTAACTGTGGGCTGTTGGGGAGGCCTTTGTAAGGCTTGGAGATGGAGATGGCTGGTGTGGGAAGGAGAGGTAGCAGCAGAAGGGAAGCCAAGGAGTGGAAACAAGGAGCAAAGTCTATGCTGGGAAAAGGCAGGCAGTAGCTGTCTTGTCTGGTCAGGGCTGAGCTGAAATCCTTGAGAGATCACTTTTCCCTGGTGAGTCGCATAAGGGGTCGGTTACAGGCATGAGGTTAGGCAGTGCAATTCCCTTTCCACGCTTGTAAGAACACTAAGTCTGCTGACCAAAGCTGATCCATAAAATGACAAGAAACACCTGAATGGATCAGTGTGATCCATTACTTGTAGGTCTGAAATGGCATAAGGGGAAAGCAGTGGTAAATCCTGCTGGGAGGGTTAATCCTCCCTGGAGCTGTCGTGGGCTGACCCAAGTTGTCAGTTCTCACAGACCTGGGAGACCAGTGGTAAGCTGGGCTGGGGGAGATAGCACGCCGCAGTAGCAGCAATGCTGCTGCCTGTCAGCACCCCTCCTCGGGGGGTTACAACTGCGGGCACACGCCGGGGCTCGGGCAGCGGAGTGGAGTGCTGGAGGTGCTGCAGACCCAGCCGAGTGCTTGCGTCCCTTTGTGCTCAAGTGCCTGTCAATGTGGGTGCCAAAAGGAGGAAGATTTGTCGTGACCTGAGTGTGCTTCCTCTGCCTTCCAGTGGTAGGAAATTGGTGAGCTCCTCACCTAGCCCATGCCAAACGCACATCCCGTGTTCCCAGCTGTGCTGCCTCTTGCCTCTGCTTTATCTGTCAGGGAATTTGTGAGTCTGGGGAAGCTAGTGATGGAGGACTTGCAGCTTCTCTGGAGAGGTTTTGGGGTAAATGCCCCAGCATCGTGCTTGGAGACTTTCCCAGAGGGTTTTGACAGGTCTCAAAAGCTGGTGGTTGAGAACTGGACCTGGGACACACACACACACACACGGACAGATGGATGATGGACACACTGCCTGCATTAATTTGTGGTGGCTGGGGGGGAAAAAAAAAAAAAAAAAAAAAAAAAAAAACAAAAAAACAAAAAAACAAACAAAAAACAAAACAAAACAAAAAACCAACAAACCCAAACAAAAAGTGCGGAACTGGGGACTGTATTACAGTAATTAACTGTGGGGGGAAGAAAGTGAGGGACATCCTGGGCACAGAGGAAATTAAATGGAAAGTGCTATTGAGCTTATGGGGGATGGAATTGCAGAGCGCTCTGTTTGCAGTGTGGAAATTAATTATTGAATTTTGTCAGAAGCTGACCTTATGTAAGAGGCATGTCTCAGCCTTCCAAACTTTGCCACTTCAATTCTTTGCTTCTCTGTTTGTTAGAGAGGCACAGGTAATGATCTGCCTGCTGACAGCTCAAGCCAGCTAGGTGAGGCTGGCTTGCCTAAGACTGCTCATGTTTTAATTCAGGGATGTTTTACTTTCAGATTAAAATTTTAGCTGACTGAGGGTGAATCAAATCTGCCTGTTGCCTAAAATTCAAACCCCTGCAAGCTCTCCATGTGCCGCTCGGTCGCATGTTGCCTTGGCCAGGGATGCGGCGCATCCTGACAGTAAGCAGGGTGAAGATGACATTGAGTTGACTGAGATCTCCCAGTTCCTCCAGGGATGTGGGGTTGCCTGTGCCCTTCTCTGGCAGCCAAGAAACGTGGTTGCTTTGGCCAATGCTGCCCACACTTTGGCTTCTTTGGTGCTGCTGGGCTTGGGCATGCTTAGGATGGGACGTCCTGGTGGCAAGCACAGGGTGTGTGTTGGCAGCAGCTGACTGCACTGGTGACTGTTCCATCTACAAGAGAGATTCAGAAGTAAAGGACTTGGACTGTTATGACAGGGACATTATTTCTTGCTCTTTATTTTTGTGGGTATCCCACAGGAGCCCAGATCGTAGATCAGGACTGGTAGGCACTTGTCAGACACAGAACAGTGTTTAATTCATTGATTGTTCTGCCAGAACCGTGACAGCTGTTGCGCTTTTTTCCCTTTTTCATTTTCCCACATGCAGAGAGCAGCTCCAGTAGTTTTCTCTGTGTGTTGACCTTTGTTTGAAATGAAAGCGAAAGAAAACTGTAGAAAGCCCAAGTGAGAAAGCCAGGAGTTGGTCTCCTTTAATGTACCGCATGGCTTGTATCTTGTGGAAAGGCCATTTGTCTGGTTAAAATGTTTTCATCAAAGTTCTTTTTTCTAGGAGAAATGGTTTTTCAAATGAAGCAAACATTACTGAGAATTCTTGCTATCTCAGTTTTTAATATTTTACTGAAAGACATTTGTCACTCATTTCTTTTTCTTCAGCAAATCTGTGGAAAATGTCAAACATTCAAGACTGATTTTGTCATAGAATGTCCTCCTTAGTTTTCTAATTGTTCCTTATCAGTGCACAGTGAAACTCTGTTTTTTCATAGAAAATTCTGACAAAAGCAAAACAAAACCAGAGGAAGGAAGTGATGCTCTGCCTCAGTGCAGTATACAACAGCGCAGGTCCTACCTGTGAGGTTACTCTATCCTCAGAAGAAAAATAGAGCTGCCCTGAAGCTCTGCAAGAATGTATTTAAGTGGCAATAATAATGATGCAATTATTTTTTTCCCATAAAAATAGCATTTAGTTCAAAAATTAATCCTTCCAAAAACCCTCCAATTATGACTATAAAACCTATAAAGAATCTTTATTGCAAAATTACCTTGGGGATAATGCAGTTAGTAGTGGGAGATTCTTTAGTGCTGCTGTTCTTACGGAAGCTTATTGTGTTTTATTTTTAATGATGAGAATATTCAAGATATATCAGCAACAAAGACTGTAATCTCCTAAAACTGTCTTCTGTTGGATGTGGTTAAGTTTCCTGCTGGGGTGGAGGATGGCTGGGGTAGCTGTACAATGCAGTCTGCTGCCGAGTCAGGGATGGACTTTTACTGGTGGTTTGATGTTGGTTTTGTGTCCATAATATTTATGGAAATATATTTTTATATCCATAGTTGAAGAGAGCATTAAGGTGTCCTTCCTGCCAGTGTGTTTCAATATGGGGTTTTGTTGTAGCAGCTTTTTTTTTTTTCCCCCCCTTTACTGGAGCAACAGTGCTGCAGTGTTCCTTCCCTGTGTCTGGGGGAGTGGAACACGGCTGTGTTAGACTGTTTGGGCGATGTCAGGTGTGGAGTGCCTCTGATTTATTTTCACGTACAATTCAATGGGGAGCTGAAACGTGACCTGCTGTAATGCACTTGCCCCGTGTCTGTGGCTCCTTGTGTTGGTTATCCCTGTGCAGCCTCTTGTCACCTTTTCATGGGGAGAAGTTAAGCAGCTGGAGTAAGATGTTGGTGCCCAGAAAAAGGGTTATATTCTGTAGGATTCCCAAGTGGTCAGATGATAGAGGCAGGTTGCTTATTTAACTGGTCGCTGCATACAACAAAGATTCAACAGACCTCTGATAAACCATTGGAACCAGTGGCCAGCTTGTGAACTAAAATCCAGCCCTGTCATTTATGAATAAATGTGCCGCAAATACAGCCTGCTTTTAAGATGTAGGTGTCGGACATTAAGAAGAGCTCCCGTGGAAGTGCAGTGGCAGTTTCCAGCTCAGCTTACTGCTTTCTGATCAAAGGGCTCTGCGCTCAGACTGCTCGAGTGTAGCGTGTGAGGGAGGCAAAGCCTTGCAAGTGTCGCTTCAGGCTCATCATAATTAATGGTAAAGTATGACCCTCTTTAATGTATTTGGAGGGAGTGGAGGAGAGGCTTGTGGCAGAATATGACAATACCTTAATGAACGTGTGACCTTTTTTAATGCGCAGCGTGTGCTTGCTGAGCTGGCGAGCCCTGCCCCGATCTGTGCTGGGCCGTTGCTGCCCCCCGGACAGGCAGCCCCTGTCGGGCATCACCTATGGGGCCATCCCCAAGCCGCTGGGCTTTGGCGTTTGGGGGAGAGCTGACAGGGCTCCCCTGCGCTGCTTCGTTTCAGACCGTTTTGTTTTGGTCGTTTAAAGTGAATGATAGATGAGCTTCCCATGTGGATTTTGAAGGGTCTGAAAAATGTGGCAGGATTGCTTCCATTTCTCACTTCATCTTCCCTTTTTATGTCAGAAATATAAAGAATGTGAAGTGCCTGCCTTTAAATTTGCAAGACTTCTGCCCGATATGGTTAATAATTAGTGTTTCCGATCGGAATGGAATAAAGACCTGGAAGCATGGCCCCAGGGGAGCAGTGCTGGATAGAGCGCGTGTTGGGGGGGCGACTGGTACAGTTGTTATCCCACTGATGGGAAGGCAGGAAGACTTACAGGAAATGGGGGGGGGGGGGTGGGGGGGGGCTCCTTGGGGAAGGGGGGGGTTTGGGGGTGGCTCCTTGGAGCAAAGACCCTGGTGCATCTGAGGCAAGTTGAGCTTCCCTAAAGGTGGAATGTGTGTGCAGATGCTTTTTTTTTTTTTTTTTTTTTTCCCCTTTGTTGAATCAAGGGAAAGACCCACTACTTAACTTAAACCTTTCCTTTCATTTTACCATGTGTTTTGATTGACCCAAAAAGTATCAAGTGGCACATCTGACCTCCTTTGACTTTACCTGAGCACTTACTAGCTTTTTCGGTGCAATCCCATGTCATCCTTTGCAATGCTTGATTTGAAGGCCTGGGGAGGTACAGAGTCTTTAAGCAAAATGATTTTTTTTCATCTGACTGTGTGTAGTACCACTGAGATGGAGGCTAACAAAGTACAAACAGAAGAGCTGAAACTCGGTTCTGCTCTCTGCTGTAGAGAAATCCTTTTCTTCTCTCAGCAACTTCTTTCCACCAGCGTATCGGAGACTGCAGTCGGAACATGCGTGTTTTTAGCTTCTCTTCAATTAATTGGGATGCATTTCCTTAGTTATATCATGAGACTGGCAAGTCCTAACAATTCTGAGTAAATAGATAGATTTTGAAATGGTGAAGCTTTATATGAGCTGTGATACAGAAATGTGGCACATGGCCATGCTTTTTAGTTTGCCTGTTGATTATTTGCATTGAGTGCTCAAACCGGTGTCTTTTGTGTGTGGAGTTGAATAATTGATAGAAATGGATGGGGGGTGTGTGTGTAAGAACAGCAGCAGCTCCAAGAGAGAAAACGAGGTTCAAAGCCAGCCCGAGTCTCCTTTTTTATTTCTTTCATTGCCTTCTGCAGTCTGTGGGGAGTCTTTGTTTTGCATGAAGATGGCTTTTCTGTTTGCTTCTCTTAGTTTCTGGGTGTTTTATGTTGGTTATTTTCTGACTACGGGATTTTTTTTCCTACTGTAATGTACACTCACGCTTGGTATCTTTTATGGCTGCTTTTGTCTGTTAGTGTGGCTCCTGAAATTGTGACACTAAGACTCAATAATGAACTTCTCTAATCACCTTGGCACGGTGTGCAGCAGAGGGGTGTGTGCCTCTAGCGAAGGAGGGTGCTGTGAGTTTGGAAGGGAGGAGTGGGCACCGACAGACACTGCTAGAACCACAGGACCACGAGGCTGGAGGAGATGGCCAGGCACCATGTGATCGTTGATGAAGCAGTGGGGAGGGTGAACGTGCCCACCCCTTCTGTGCTCTGTGGTAGACAGAGATAAGCTTTACCTGGCCCCAAGTGGAAGACGGTTGAGCTTTATCTGCTTGCCTTTACCCTTGGTTGCATCGCTGCAGCTGGTCCAGCTCCTGACTGTCCCATGTGAGCAACTGCTGCTGCACCCAGAGTGTTGCAAGGCCCAAGATTTTGATTTCTAGTCTAATCACGCCAAAAGCTATCGCCTGCTCTTCCTAATTTTTTATGCAATTTATTTTATCTCTTTTCAATATCCGTGCCTGATATCTGCGCTCTGTTCTGTGTGTGTTTTGTGTGTGGTGACAGGGTGGGTCCTGTTCTGATGGCAGCAGAGAGAAGTGAGGTGGGAACAAATGCTTTTGTTTTAGGGGTGCAGTTTAACGTAAAGTAAGAGTAGGAGGTGTTGCTACATGTCCTGGAGCCTGCATGAAAGGAAAATGAGAGAGGGAGTTGTGATGCCCTGGAAAGGATTTTTAAATCCTTGTTTAAACTTACACAGTTCATTGAATTAATGTCAGCAGCACTTGGATTCTTACCTTCTTGGTGTGTTGTCCCTCAGTGAAAGATGTAAAGTTTTTGGCATGAGAACATCATTAGCAGAACACCTTCACCCTTTCAGGCATAATTGCATGTCAAATTGCACGAAGAAAATTCAATTAATTCTATTAATTAAAGATTAATATCTTCATCAATGACATAGTGGAATCAAGTGCACCCTCAGCAAGTTTGCGGATGACACCAAGCTGAGTGGTGCAGTGGACATGCCTGAGGGACGGGATGCCATCCAGGGGGACCTGGACAAGCTTGAGAGGTGGGCCCAGGTGAACCCCATAAGGTTCAACAAGGACAAATGCAAGGTCCTGCACCTGGGTTGGGGCACCCCCCATTATCAAAACAGGCTGGGGGATGAAGGGTTCAAGAGCAGCCCTGCTGAGAAGGACTTGGGGGTATGGACTGGTGGATGGAAAGCTGGACATGAGCCAACAATATGTGCTCTCAGCCCAGAAGGCCAACAATACCCTGGGCTGCATCCCCAGCAGCGTGGGCAGCAGGTGGAGGGAGGGGATTCTGCCCCTCTGCTCTGCTATGATGAGACCCCACCTGCAGCGCTGCTCCAGCTCTGGGGCCTCAGCACAGGAGAGACACGGAGCTGCTGGAGCGGGGCCAGAGGAGGGACACAGAAATGATCTGAGGGATCAAGCAGCTCTGCTGTGAGGACAGGCTGAGAGAGCTGGGGCTGTTCAGCCTGGAGAAGAGAAGGCTCTGGGGACACCTTCTAGCAGCCTTCCAGTACTTAAAGGGGGCCTGTAAGAAAGATGGGGAAAAACTTTTTAGCAGGGCCTGTTGTGATGGGACAGGGTTTTAACCTAAAAGAGGGGAGATTCAGCCTACATATAAGGCAGAAGATTTTTATGATGAGGGTGGTGAATCACTGGCACAGGTTGCCCAGAGAGGAGGTAGATGCCCCGTCCCTGGAAACATTCAAGGTCAGGCTGGACGGGGCTCTGAGACCCTGATCTGGCTGCAGATGTCCCTGCTCACTGCAGGGGGTTTGGACTAGATGGCCTTGAAAGGTCCCTTCCAACCCAAACCATTCTATGATTCTAAATTGGACCTTTTCCCAAAGAGTTGTGAACATGATCCGACTGCTGGTGGCGATCCTCCAGCGACGTGTGCGAGATGGCTATAGAAGTAATTGGTTTCCTCTTTCCGGCCTGCAAAAAAACCAGATTGTTGGATGAATGTGCACCCTGGGTCAATGATTCATACTGGGGAAGAGAAAGTTGCTTTGATTCCATCAGTTACAATGATGACTTTTTTTTTTTTTAAGCAATTATATGTTTCAGAATTCCTCACTATTGAGAAGTTTTCACATTTTTTCATTAGATCTGCTTTTCTACACACCCTCTTCTCACTCCCACCGGCTATTTCTTTTTAAATTACAGTAACTTCCTATTACTGAGTTCACAGTGTTAACCTGTAGTGGTGGAGAGGTGCTGATGGTGCTGCCGATGGAGGCATGTGGCCGGTTGTGCTGGAAGGAAGCAGAATTTGCGCTCCATCAATAGCTTCTTCATAGGAGAAGGTGAGGCAATGGGTTATTTTATCTCCTTTGATATCTTGCATGTCCCAGATGACCCTAACCCATGTAAGCCCCAATGATGTTTTATCAAAGGGTTTTATGCCTCTGTGCTGTCCCTCCTTCCTGTCCTTTACAAGGATCTGTGGTCTGTCACCCATATCATGCCTTAACGGTAACTCTCTCATCTTTCAGCTGGGTCATGGGGAATGACCTACAAACCTTTGGATCTGCCTCTGCTTTCAGTTCCTGATAGAAATTAAGATCTCAATTGCAACACAAAAATTATGGCTAGCCAACTAGTTCTTGGGATAGGGAGAATGTTCTGTGTGGACAGTGTCCAAAATGCTGCACTGTGATAGGTGACAGTTGGAGAGGGAAGTCACCTAAAGTAAGTTGGTGCAGATTTGAAGTGGGGATCACTGAGGGCATCGTTTCCGGGTGATGAGCGTTACCAGTTGGTGCTTTCAGAGAGGCTGAGCAGAGGGATGTGTAATTGTGTGGACAGGTACATAAGCACCCATGGCTGGATTTTTACCTGGTGTAAATCAGCTTAGTTCTGAGGGCTTCAGAGTGGTGTTGGTGATTACCTTGGCTTAGGCTGAAGCTTGTGCTAATGGAGTTAACAGGGAGTACCAGACTCCTGCCCTTCCCAGTCTCTCTGTCCATCATCATCCCCTGGGCTGCCAGCTCAAAACTCATGGCTGGAGCATTAAAAACTCAAGAGACAGGATTAAAAATGAAGGGATTTAAAGAAAAGAAGTTTATCTTTTTATTTTAAAAGTTGTTTTGAAACTTTTCTATGCATTTGGATCATGTTTCAAGATTTTCTGTCATTTATTTTCTAAAACTAGAGGCTATCTTGTATTCACACAAATTTAGGACCACAGAGAAGATGTAACTATGGTTAGACTTGGGATAAAATTAGACTGACAACGCTGAGCTGCTAACTCCATACTGGGCTAAGTCATCATTATTTGGATTTGCTGGAGTCCAGAAAAGGCTTAGCTCATGTTTTGAGCAAAGCCAGCAGTCACATCCTGCTTTCTTAATTGCTGTTTGATATGAACCATGATAATTTCCATTATGAAGCCAGTTTTAATTAAGCAAACAAAAATCCTCTGCTCTTTCTGGCCAGCTTTTAATGGCTTCTTCCGAGTTGTGACAGTCGGGTTTCGATGTGCTCTTCAAACGCAGCCAGGCTTAGAAGCTGTAATAAGGCAGAGAACCATGTGCCTGGCCTTAAGCAGTAGCTCTGCGTGGTACAGGGGCCATCAGTGCTGGCCTCTGGCCAGCAAGTAAGACTTTAGCCATCAGTAGGCAGTAAATGCTGTGTTGCTTATGGGTCTGTAAGGTGGTACGTAGGTGAACACAATAATTCAGGGCATCAAGGGGGGCTTAGAGTAGCAGGGAGATGCTTTGTCCTGAGTGCTGCAGCTTCTGCCCAAGACTGCAACTCCACTTGCATTGGAGGGAGAGCTGTAAATCCCTAATTATTGTTACATTCTCTCTGACAGAGGGAGAGTCAGTTCTGGCCCCTGTTGCAGAGGAACAGTTATAAAACATTAGGCTGTGGCCGAAGTCAAGGCCAAGACTGGCAGATGTTTGAGCCATCTTCTGCAGGGTGTGTGCATGTGTTCCTATGCTGGGATTAGGACCCCTCAGCATCTTCTGTGGGCTTTGAACAAAAGATGTGGGAAACGAAGGTCAGCCCGCCTGGAGGTATCTGAGTGGGCTCGTGGTGCTGCTCGTGCCATGTGTGACCTGCATCCTTCTGAGAGAGCCCCAGAAGATGAGTCCAGAAGAGCAGGAGCCCCATCCAGGTATCGCTCATCAGGGCACACAGGGAGCGTGGGCTGAGGAAGTTGCTGGGGGGTGATGAATCGCAGTAGCAGTGTGGGACAAATCATTCACTGCCAAAGGGCAAGGGGATGGTTTAACATCTACAGATAGATGTAGACAGCAGGTACTTTATTTCTCCCCATCACTAGTAAATATTAATGGTACGTAAATAATATATAACAGAGAACCTGATACCCGAACAAATAATAACCAAGGCAGAGTTTGAGAAGGCATGTGACTTACTTCACTTTTGCTTCCTTTTGGACTCGAAAGAGAGTTAATGAGGCACTTTTTTGCAGCTTTCTTACATGAGTACCTGAGTATGGCCACAGGAATCTTAAGATTTAAAAGTCTTTTAGGCCTTCAGGTTGTGCCAGTGTTTTGCAGGAGAGTGGAGAGGGTGGTGGGTTCATGAGTATAGCCTGGGGGACAAAGCTGGACAGGTACAGGTGGAGGGAGATTGGATCTGCTTATATTTCCCCATATGGTCTCAATGCATCTGTGTGAGGATGAGGAAGATGAATGAGCATTTGCCAATTGCTAATTCTTCTTGCTCCGGCAACTAAAGTGGAACTTTATTGTTTGTTCATTTTAAGATTGTGGGACTTCTTTTCCACCACAGTTCCCTGTGAAAAAATTGAGCTAAAGACAAACTCTTAGAGGTAGTCCCAATGTAACCAGTTAGGATCGCTTACAGCTAATTACAGTACTCTGCTGCTTGTGTCCTCCTTCATTCTTTGAGTTGTCTGATGATATTTAGCCATGAGTCTCTTCCTGAACCACTTTTTACAATCCATATAGTATTAACTGGGTTCCTTCCCACGCTGGTGGTGCTAACAGCCACTTTAAATATTAATACCCTTTTACTAATCATATTGGTGATATAGCTGGGGCTGCTTAGTCATGATCCAACTGTCCTAGTGGAATAAAATACATTAAGTACTGCTCCCCAATGAAATCATAATTCATAAAAGCACAGTGGACAGTATGTTGTGCCTGTGTGATGTGTTTTAGAGAACATCTCTGCTGATGACTATACTTCTGGAAATTGGAAGAATGTTTCCCCAGGACATATAAAGTGTCTGTCTATTAAGAACACATAGAGGATATGTCAGGCTTTTGAAGAATATACTAGAAAGAGAAATTAGGTTTGAAAGAGCTGATGCACTGAGGAAGGCAGGCAACCTTTTTTCTTTCTCTTTTTTTTTTTTTCAGAGGTGGACAAATCTGAATTCTGATTAGGCATGCATGCAATTTTAGAGCTGCATGTACAGGCTCAGGAGGGATCAAAATAACATTTTCAAGAGGCTGGCAGAACTTGTCTGAAACAATGGTACCTCATTAGCAGATACTGATCCTATCAGAAAAAAAGTAAATGGTCTCTTTCACTTCATGGAAGAAAATGCCACCTTAATCCCTTTCTCCTCCAGCGGAAAGAGGGAGTCAGCAGTGACTGAGGGTTCGAGCAGAGCAATCCCGAGGGGGACCAAGGGTTCAGGTCAGCCCAGGAGACACTGCAAGGCCGTTAGTCCTGTTTGCTTTATTAATGGGGCACATGGCAGGGAGGGGGTGTGTTTGGATCCATGTACCCTCAGGGCTCTGCCTGGGGAGCAAGCGGGAGGTGCCTAGTACCACCTGTGAAGCCTTGCTTTTAAATAGTACTTGGGTGGCTGTGAGGGGGTTCCCATGGAGAAGGATGGCAGAGTCACTAATGCAGAAAAGAGGGTATGGAGTGTGTTGGACCCAGCTTTCTAAAACCATGGAGAGGAGTAGTAGGCTGCAGTTTTACATGCGAAGCCTTGCAGTGAAGAAACTAGTGCTGGGACTGGGAAGTTACTTTGAATTTTAATTTTCCTTTTTGCTATATGTTTAGTGCAGCTGTCAGCATGGTGAGGGGGGGCAGGCAGATAGAGGAGGAAAAGGAGGACAATTAAGGTGGAAGTTAGGGTCCTGGGGCTGACCTTTCATTCCTCAGATGTATACATAAATTCAGACCCAAGTGGTGCAAGTTGGCCTTGCTAATAATCCTTCTAGTCATTTTTTTACAAAAACCACAAAAGCCTGGAAAACCCCACTGCAAAAATCCAAACAAAACAAAGGAAAAATAGTGAATGTATCCTCAGCTGTAAGGGTTGTGGCTCTCATTGGCAATGCTGAAGGGCTCAAGGGCAAAGAATGAGGATAATGAAAATTTCTGAGCTCTACCTGGGCTGTAAAGGAAGTTTTTAGCCGATCTTCCCCACCCCCAGCAGCCAGCAAGTGGGGAGGGAGGAATAATGGAAAAAGCTATTATATCTAAGTGGGCTGTATTCATGACTGCCTGTTTGGTATGTACCTGTGAGGGGATTTTGCTTGCATCTTCATTCTCTCTCATCTTAAAGGGTTTCATTAACATCTAATTGCTGCTTGTTTTCCTCATTCAGAGCATCCAGGTGCTGTACAATGCCTTTAATCAAGTGTGAAAAGACAATTTGTCAAGAAAGATCCTGCTCCTTCAGCAAGGTGCTTCTGAAAACCTTTGGCCTTTGTCTGTAGTTATCTAGGGGGAAAAATAAGTGGCAAGAGTCTTGAACTTGACTGAGATCTTGGCTTGATCCTACCAACCTCGTGTCTGTGCTCATGTCACAGTAGCGTAGAATCACAGAATCATTTAGGTTGGAAGGGACCTTTAAGATCATCAAGTCCACCCGTTAACCCAGCAGTGCCAAGTCCACCACTAAACCATGTCCCTAAGCTCTGCATCTACACATCTTTCAAACACCTCCAGAGATGGTGACTCCACCGCTTCCCTGAGCAGCCTGCTCCAGTGTCTGACAACTCTTTTGGTGCAGAAATGTTTCCTAATGTCCAACCTAAACCTCCCCTGGTGCAACTTGAGGCCGTTTCCTCTTGTCCTATTGCCTGTTACTTGGGAGAAGAGACTGACACCTACCTCGCTACAACCTCCTTTCAGGTAGTTGTAGAGAGTGATAAGGTTCCCCCTGAGCCTCCTTTTCTCCAGGCTAATCAACCCCAGGTGCCTCAGCTGCTCCTCATAGGAGCATTGAAGGCCTTATCTGAAGGAAATGGAACTAATTCAGTGTGATGATGCTGGTGTTGGCCTCTATTGGTGGCTTCCTGAGCAGCTCTTGGGGCAAGCAGGTTGGTCAAACAGGAGGGGGAGAGATGAGCAATGTGAGAAGCCTAAATCCTTTGCACTGTAGGACTGGGAGACTGGCTGTGGAAATGTGTAGTTTTGAGCCCAGGCGGGGGGTGGTAATGAGAACAAAAGTTATATGGGTTCCCCTTGGCCTCAAGCATCATGTTTCAATTAAAAACGGTACAGTGTGAGAGATGTTCTTGAACTGGCGTAGCAAGGGATAGCTCTCATTGATGTCAGGAGTCTTAGGTTCAGGCCTCCCTTTTGTCTTGCACCTGTTGGTCCTGTTCAGTAGTATGAGCCATCAGAGTGGTGGTGGTGGACTGTTTTCCCACCGGGAATGTGCAGGGCTTGAGGACTCAGGTGTATTTGCCCATACCATAACCAGTGACACTGGGGAGCTCGAAGGGTGAGTAAGGTTATGAGAATACCATCCTTAGTGAGAAGGGAACACATGTTCTCAGCTGCCTGATGGAAACTGACTGTAAACAGTAAAAGTATATTTTTCCCCTTCCACCTTACAGAATTAATCCAGTGGAAACAATCTGGATTTAAGGTAGTTTAGCTGGAATCAGAATAAATATCTTATTTTTCTGGGCTATTAGGATATTTGCTAGCTATTGGCCAGAATCTCTGCTGGTATGACTTCACTAAATTCAGTGAAGCTTGGATCAAGGTCTCCATTGGCGTATTTTCCACCCAGTTCATTAAGCAGCAAGCAGTTGGATCAGATAGGAAACAAAGCACAAAACACTTGCTGAGGATGTAATATCCTTCATTAGTCAAGTGGGCTTGCAAAAGAGAGGGGAGAGAGTTCTACCCACATCATCAAATTGATGCCAGCCCTCAGTGGGCATCTCGAGAGGCATCTCCGGCCCCTGGGTGAGAGGTACTGCGGAAGAGCTGTGCAGATGCAGCTGCTCTGGTCACTGAGATGGTACGCAGCTTGCTGAACTGAAATGGTGTACTGAAGAAAAACTTGTGATGGAACAAGCAGCAAGGGACAAAAAGAATAAAAAGATGAGGAAACGTATCCCTCCCCACAGGAATCTTGTTGATGCCATGTTACTCCCAGGCGTTGTGGATGGCAAAGGGGAGCAGCTGGGAAGGCCCCTGCAGAGCAGCAGCCGCAGCACCCAGCAGTCAGCTGGGGCCATAAGGAAATGGTTATGGTGCTTTTTAAAACAAAGTCCTGTGATGTTTGTGTTTGGTGTGTGTTTATTTGCTGGTGGGGTTTTATTTGTTTTGTTTCTTTGTTGGTTTTTAGGGTGGTGTGGGTTTTTTCCCCCTTTTTATTTTTCGAGCTAGTGCAGTTTATAGGGAGTCTCAGCTGTCTTTGGGAGGTTGACAGTGCATTTAGTATGAGTTAAACATATCTGTGGGCTTGCAGAGAACTGTAGTAAATGGTAGGCTGGAAAGGGTAGACATCCCATGTGCCCATCAGAGTGGTGTGCCAGTCTCTGAGCATCCGTGACTGCGTGTGACAGTGGGAGGAGGAGGAAAGGCAGGGGTGGAGGAGGGAGATTGCAGTTGCTTAGAAATGTGGAAAGGAGGATTACACCCACAGCGTTTGACATGGGAGCGCAAGGATTACTGCCTGTGTGTGACACTGCGTGGGAGAGATTAAAGTCACCCCAGGCAGCAAGATTTGGGTGTGAAGCAGGGAAAGAAAGAGGGATTAGGCTGGGAGGGGTGTGATATGGGTGGAAGCAGGACTGAAACACAGACAGGATAAGACAAGAAGACTTGGGTGCTGTGGGTGGCAGGTGAGGTTGCAGCAGAGGTACGAGGACCGAAGGATCTGCACGATAGCCTTAACATCACTTCCAGACCTTGAACTGGCAATTCCTGACCTTGCAGCTCTCGGGAGCAGGTGGTATGAGGCTTACCAGGACAAGGCTTTGATGTTCAGCTCTTAAAATTGGGGTGACATAGGATGCTTCGGAGTGAGGCTGACATCAGAGCGCTCGTGATCTGGGAACTTGTGGTTGCCCTTAGCTGAGACACTGCAGGCTTTCTGCTTTTGGAGTGGGCTCCTGGTTTTCCTGGGCGTCACTTCTTATCAGCTTTACAGAGAGCCTGCTGCTGCTGTGAAGGAATCTCTAGCCCATTCTCTTCGTAGCTGAGATAACCAGAAATTTCAAACAAATGAAATCTCCACTGCATCAAGTGCTACATTAGAATGTAGTAAGGGATAGTTTTTGCCCCGAGGAGACTTTCTTCTGTGCCTGGAAAAACTATCCCCAACACAGAGGGATTGTTGGGCTTGTCAGTGCATCATCTCATGGATATGAACATCAGCACTTTTAGTACAAGGGAAGACTCTGGAGGTGAACCTGGTGGGAATTTAGACCCGGCTGGAGTGCTTTACAGCTGGTGTTTATTAAGTGCAAAAGTACAGAGGAGACCATCTGCTGAGTGTCTAAGGCTGATGTTCCAGTTATGTTGCACGTAGGGTGTCTGCATTGTTTGCTGATGTTTAAAATCCAACCGTAGAATTGTATTTGGAGTGGCTGTTACACATTTCCTGCTCCAGGAGCAGACTTTCAAAACAAGACTTTCAACACAAGAAATATTCACTTTACAATGATGTCTGATTTAAAGGGAAAAGATGTGTAGCTTTGTAGCCTTAATAATTTGCTCAAACAGCTGTAGATTAATGAAAGTGTTGCTCAGGGCATGTTTCCAGAAATAGCACGTAGCTCGGCCCTCTGAAGTCACATTGGGTTAGGAAATGTGTTTGTGTGTTTAGTGCTGGGAGTGCGCACAGGGGGTGATACTCCAGAGCACCGGGGACTCGTGGTCTAGCGGGTCGGGTGATGCCTGGAAGAGCTTGAAAACAGTTTCTTTATGGAGTTGCAGAAGTTTTAAGAAGCAACTCATATTTGGTTGTACATATCGGTACGGAGAATGTCAGCCTCATCCCAGCTAGTGACTGCCAAGCACTGCAGCCTGAGCACTGAGAGCCTGGTGAGATTTCTCCGTCCCAGAGAGTCAGAAAGCAGATATAAATCTGCTGTTTGAAATGCTGAGACTTTGAAAGAATCTACTAAACTTTTCAGTCTGTAGTGTTGGACACTGAGTTCCACAGATTAAGTCTGTATTGTCTTCACTGGAAAAGAGTGCTATATGTTTTTCTTCAGTCCATTGTCTTTTAATTTGATTGAGGACAGAATGACTAGGGACAAGAGGCTATTTGATAAGAAAACCGCAGTCACCAAGCGGAACCAGTTCTCCTTCCCCTCATCATCTCTCTCTCAGGCCGAGCCACAGGGACCTCGCTCCACGACGAGCAGTGTGCTTTCCACAGACAGCGCTACGGTCCATTAAGCATTGCTTCAGCCTGCTGTGTCCCAGCCTGTGATGGACTAACTGCAGGGATCGCTCAGGCATGGCAGTGGCCGATGTTCTGTGGTTGTTGCTCATGTCATGATAGTCCCTGGTGGCCCCTGATGGGTCAGAGGTGGGTTGTGGGTATTGGATGTGTGTATGGGTCCCTGATCAGATGGCCTCATGGTGTTAGGGGAGTGCTGTGGGACCATGTGGCCCTCCTGTGCCACTTGAGGTGTTCTTTCTTTACCGAAGGAGAGCTGGAACACAAAAGGAGCAGATGTGTGTGCTCTTGCTGAGATCTCTTGTCCACAGCTTCGAAGGCAGGGCTGTTCCTCCCCTGTGAGCTGCAGAGATCTCCAGGGGCTGTAGCCATACCTGGTTCAGGTGTGGGTGTGCTTTAGGGTGGAAGGGTAAACCTGGATTTCATGTTGCTAGTCTGCGTGGCTGCAGGTGGATGGTCTGTAGTGCCTTTTGGAGGACTTCTGTTGGGACCAACCAGCTTCCCCTAGTTCAGGTTAGTGTGAAAGCAGAGTTAGTGTCTTCCAATGATGTGTTGTTTAAGATCATGTAATGCCCTGTTGATTAGACACCTGTACTGGAAGTCCAGTACTTTGGTATGCTGCCACCGTTATCCCTGGGCAGTGTTCCTGGCCCTGTAGAGAAGCGTATGGTGACTGGTATAAGAGCTGGGCTCTGCCAGGCGGGTAGGGAGTGCGCTGATCCTTGCTCTGACCATGGATTGTAGTCTCCAAGGTGCCCTGTAAGGTTCAGGAGCAGCACAGGATTGTCCCAAGTGATGTGAGACCAGGGCTGAATAGGACTTGCTGCCCTGTAAAGATCTGAAGATTCACTGAGTTGTGCCCAGCAGTGGGGTTGGCAAAGTATTCCTGCATTCATTGCTGCTCGTCGTTGCTGTGGTGGAGAGCTGAAGATCTCTCCCCCCGAGGCTGATAAGCCCCCCTGGTCCTAGTTCAATAAAGAAACATCCACTGCTCTGTGTAAAAAGCAAGAAACTTCCTAATCTGTTCAAATGCTGCTGCCCTGTAATAATATACAGTTTTCTTCTTAGACACTCATTTGATTGGAATTTTTCCATTGATGTCTGGCCTGATTTATCTGTTTCAAACATGACTGCAAATAAAAGCAGCACTCATTGAGCTGATCCAATTTGACCTGACAGGGACAAAATGACAAGAGCTGGGTGGAAATTCTCTTTTCCCCACAGAAAATGACAATGGAAGGTGGGGGGAGAAATGGCTTAGTTGATATTTTTCACAGATGTGGTCCACTTCTTTTTTTCATTTCTTTCATGAGCCTGAATAGAAGTTTGATATTTTTTTTTTTTTTTCTTTCCAATGAAAACAACTTTTTGCTTATAGGTGGTAGCCAAATTTGATGCTACTGGAAAATTTTTGACCAGCCTTAAAAGGCTTAACTTTGATATGTGTCTGTGCTGGCAGATATGTGTCTGCACAGCTCTTGGTCATGTATGCCTCAGAGCAGCAGGCTTTGTTCATCCAACGTGGAGGTCTGAAAACATCAACTGAGTCTGCTGCTGTAAACCACTGGACCCAAATGCAAGAGGATCTGCAGCGGAGGTGATGGAGCTCATGTGTGTTGCATTACTGTCTCTGTAAAGCAAAGTGAAGGTGGCATTTGACCCCAGAGCTGTTGAGTTGCTTCTAGATGGGATGATGTGAGAAAACCCTGTGTGATGGGGGAAAAAGGGTGGCAGGGTCAGAGAAGCAAAATGTGTTCAGATTGCAGGGAGGAATTGGCTCCCGAGAAGTGGGAAGATTTGTTTTGTTTCTCTGTCTGCCCCTCCATTTCACTGGGACTTATTGCTATGAAGATTGCAACCGTTCTCATTAATAGCCCTCTCTTCTGCGCTGCCATGGGTCACTATTAACCCCTGCGCTGGTATATGCATGGGGAGATGTGGCCGCTGTTCACATCGTCTCAGCTATGCTCAGTCTTCAGAAATGCAAAAAGGAAAATCTCCTGAACTGTGTTGAATCTATCACATTTCTTGGAAAATGCCCCCAATTCCCCAAGAATGCTGAAGATTATGGTACGGGGCTGCTGGTGCCGGAGGGAGCGCGTCCAGGCGGCGTGTGGCTGAGCAATGGGAACACAAAAGACTGATGGCTTTGGGTCTGATCAAAATTGCTGTCCTGTACTCTGTGTTTGACTAATGAAGTGATGAGACTTTTATGGGGCAGACCATTGTTCTGGGTGAAAAAAAAAAAAGCCTCTGGACATAATTTTTTTTTTTTTAATTTTTAAAGGAATATTTGAAAAGACCCAACCAAACACTAGCTCCATTTTGTCTTTGAGAAATTGTCAACAAAATGAATTGTGGAATTTCTTAAAGAAAAGAGGGCGACTTCCTTAGAACAAGTAGTTTTTATGTCCTGCTTTCCTGGGGAAGTGGAGAAGCTCCTGCTACCTGCAGCCGCTGCTGCCTTTGAGGGCAACGCCTTTTGTGGTGGTGGCATTCTGGTGCCAACGCTCATCTCGCAGGCCTCCCTGAGCTGTCATCAGGCCTCAGGGTTGCCCTTTGCAGAGGTGGTGGTCCATGGGATTTTCCTCTAATTTTTGAAAATAGTTTGTGGCTAAGTCACGCTGGGAGAAGCAAAGTTGTTCCTTTTGGCTGGAGTCCCCTGCGCTCATTTCTCAGTCTGAAGTGGAGCTGGTGGAAATCTCCTGCATCCCAGCAGGCTTGATGCAATTGGCAGGAAGAAACACCGTAAATCAACAAGTCTTTGGGATTGCATGGCAGGATCACATTTAGGCACTAAATTGCACTAATGTACAAATTATTGGAGGAACTGAGCTACCTCATGTCCTGTGGATGCTCATGTGCTTGGAGTCTTCTCCAGCAACATCATATGAGTGTTTTGCTTTACTCCAGGCAGCCCTGCTGTAACCATGGCTCTGAATGACAGTGAAAAAAGTAGGAAGAGGTTATTAAGAGGCAAATCAGATAGCCTCTTCCTTTTAGACAGCTTCGTAACTTCTTGCTTGCATCTGCAGAGAGCTCATCAGCACTAAAGTAGCTTGGCTGCGTTGTGCAGCCATTGGGTGCCCTCAATCCAAATCTATCGTCCCATGCAGGAGGTCTCTGAGCACCCAGTTTTTCTTTGGTCATAGAAACTAATGCTTCTGTTGAAGGTGTTTTCCATCCCTTCCCTCCCCTGTGCTGGCAGCGTGTTTTACAAGCCCTGTCCTGCCTGTCTGGTGAGGTGGATGGAGTTGCTTCTGTGGTCTCTGAGATGAAACACTCTGCTATGAAGGTATTGAAAGGCGCCTTTGGCAGTGCAGGGCCTCGGCGCTGCTTTGTGGGGTCAGCTGGCACCACGCTTCAGTGGAGCTGCCTGCTCTGGTGCTTCTGCCGATTTCGGCCTTGGGGGTCTTATGGCATCATCTCTTGAGTTTTTCCCATTGTATTCTCAGGCCAAGTCTCCTTCTTGCCAAAGGCCAGAGTTAGGAAATCTCTGGGCTATTGGACCTGCTCCTGGGTCTCACAGGTGTTCTCTGGAGCTTGCAAGCCTTTTTAT
>JMFS01021566.1:0-32921 GCA_000699545.1 Podiceps cristatus | reverse complement strand
CTGCCTGTGGCAGGGGGGTTGGAACTCTGTGATCCTTGGGGTCCCTTCCAACCCAGACCATTCTATGATTCTAGGATTCTATGAAACCAGGGCATACACCCAAGTTTACTATATATGGTGTCTTACGTATGTTAGATAATCTATCTTTGTTTTCTTTTTTACCCCTAAAACCAATTCTGTCCAGCTCCAGGTCTCCATTTCTTCAACTGCCCATGGGTGAGTTGTTTATAGCCAAGGGGTCTCTAGTGCCAGCCTGTGTCCTGTCCTTCAGCATCCCACGCTCGTGGCCTCTTCACTTCATCCCGTGTCACTGCTCAAGGGCTCTGCTGTCATACCAGGCCTGTCTTTCTCTGCAGTGCACCATCATTTTAGAGTTGTAAACACCATTCTGTATATAATAACTGCTTGTTACTGCTATCTATGGAAAACTATTGTACTATGCAAAGAGAAACAAAATTATTTAACTGTAGACACCTGATACCCTTCCTGCTATTCCAACTTCTCCTCTGCTGCTGATCTTAGCAGCTGGTTCAGCTGGGTCAAAAGACTTCCAGGACATAAGAGAATGAAACACGGACATATATATGGCTGATGGTCAAATATGTACAATGTTGACTACAAGACAAAAGGGGAAAGATTTTTTCCTCCCCCCCCCCCCCCCCCCCCCCCCCTCAAAGGCTGTGGTAATATGAAGAAATACAGAGACAAAGGATTGTGCAAACTTTCCACTGAGAATGCAAGAGCACAATGAACAAATTTCTTTCCTTGTCCTTGGAGATTTTATGGTAAGTGGAAGATCTGGAGGTTCTTTGAAAAGCAGTGAGAATGATAAACTGGAAATTTGCATGTAGGGATTTGAAGAATTCTTTAAAATATTTTTTTCCCCCTCTTTGAAAGCAATGTAATACAATTTTTTTTGTTGTTGTTGTTGTCCTGTGATTCTTCTGGAAAAAAAACCCCAAACCCATCAATCCTGTTGCTTGTGTGTTTTCTTCTTGTATACGTAGTTCAATACAGTTTATGCAGGGAATGCCCAGGATGTTTCTTACAGTAATTGGCAACTACTGAAGTAGGACTTAAAAGCTTTAAACAGTGTAAATCAAATCATAGTAAATGTTATTATCACTTATATTCTTTCCTTATAAACTCTATAGTGTTATTATAGGTATATAAAGCCTTAAGTAATAGCAGAAAGCTTTATAGCTTATAAGAACTTGTTAAACATGTTTAATATGTGGTGATAAGGCTTTTTCATGGGACCCATGAAGTATTCTGGAGAAACACATTGTAGCAACATTTTGTTGATTTAAGGTGGCAGATGGAAGTCTTGTCATCTGCAGTACCACCTCCTTTCAAAGAGAACGTGTTAACAGAGATAAGAGTATAGTAATTTTTGACATAAACAACGTCTTGCCTTTCTGAAAGGGCCCATTTACAATTTTGAGGCCATTAGCCTTCTCCCTGGCAGCTTTAGTGCTATAATTCGGCAATGGGATTGGAGAGCTAGTTTAAGATTGACAATTAACTTCTCGCTTGTGCTGCAAAGCTTCCTTTTATATTTCTGCAAAACTGAACAAATGACTGCTACTAACGTTTTGCTCATCAACTAAGTGGAGGCCATTTAAGGCAGAAATGTAGGGTTTAGCTCCAGCTGCTGTTTTAATGTTGTGGAAAGCTTTTGCTGCAGTTCATTAAATTCAACTTCAGGCAGTCACAAAGCTGCCAGCTAATTATTTTTTTTCTTTCCTTGACTGAGAGAAACCTGGTGTTACCAATTTCCACTCATAAAATGGAGCTACAGAATTCTTCATTCTTGGAGACTGAAGAAACAGAGCACTGAGGAAGATACCAACATAATCCTTAAAAAACAGGTGGAATATCAAAACTAAAAATGAGATCCAAAGCTGAAATATACATCTACGGAGATTCCCCTCCTGTGCCGACCTGAACTCAGCTCTGTGTTATCACACGTTTGATGCTACACATCTCTGATAAATTGTTTTAAATATACCTTGAGATCATTTGTACTATTCATTATTTTAAGTTGTTGGTATAGTTTATTGATAAAGTAACTAAATCCGGAACATCCGTGTGTGTTTAAGGTAGCATTCATCCGTGTGTGTTTAAGGTAACATTCAGAAATAGGAGATGTGAACACATAACCTCCTGCCATGGAGCTTCTCACGGGAATAGAGGTTTTCATTGACTTCTGTGGTGATTTACTCTTCAGGGACTTCACAAATAGAGAACATTTCCAAGCTAGTTCAACAAGCTTTCATCCCAGAATTCTTGGAAAAATAATAAATACTGAGGATTTAAGCTTCTGTTAATTATTGTTTATTGTCATATCACGGAGGGAGTTCTCCGTTCTGCTATAATTGTACGTACAGAGGAGACAGCCCTTACTATGATTTTACAATGAAAATAAACACAAAATTAGTTTAACAAGGGACAGTAGAGAAAAGTGTAAAGTAACAGCAATAGAATAGTGTGATTGGACCTGAAATATGTAGGTAGGTATCTTCAAGGATTGCAAATACATAGCTGCAGCTTTAGTCGCATGAAGAGAGGAAACAAATTATTTCAGCCTCAAAATTCATATTTTAAGTATGCATATTTTTCTCTTGATTGCATGCCTTCAAATACCTGCAAGTTGTCAGCTCGTAGTTATTGTTGTCTAACCATGATCTTAAAAGTGAGAAGACACATCAAAAGAGAATTAAGGCTATGACAGCAACCAGTGCAAATCAGAAAAGTTCCAGGGAAGGATGAAATCCAGCATTTGCTTCAAGCACCAAGACACAATGGGGGCATAGGAAGAAAGTTGTTAAGGGAATCAGGTTTTGATTAGGAAAGCAAGACACAATATGTCACCCTGCCTTTGTTTTTCTGTGAACAGCTTTCATAGTTCTTCTATGATAGAAGTGGTGTAAATAAGTTTGGGTTCAGTTTAGGAGAGAGTTTTGTAGGACTTCATTATGTAGTGCATTAAAAATAATCTGTCAATATTGGACAGGCAACAAACTGTGAATATGCATTCACAGAACTATTAACTAAATTTTGTTCATGGACTCAAATTATATTGCTATTTCTGTATATGCATCTCAATGAGCAGCAGTGGGAAGAATTAAAAAGCTAAGATTTAAGTCACAGTTTGACATGTATAGGTAAGAAAGGGGTTTTGTTTTTATAATTGTTAAAGGAAGGAAAAAAATTAGACCTACTTTGAAACCCCAAACCAAATTTATCATGAAGCATTTTTTTTTTAATTATTTTTAAGCTAAACAAAACTTATCTGATATTTACTGAGAAACAAACAAGTAATCTTCTGCCATTTTAAAGAAATACGATTACACTATGATGGGTATTTTTGAAAATAAACAAAAGCTCATTCATTTTCTAATTTCAATTTCAAAATAAACTTCAAGACTAGGTTCTGAATGCAACCCACAAGATATTAAAACATATGTGGGAGCCACCAACCCTGCATCTATAAACAGACAAGTACTAAATCATATTTTCTCTAAAAACCCAAAGATTTGTAAATATGTAAACGTATAGTAATAATTAAATAGGTTCAACCTTGAATTGTTTAAAATGTGATTTCTTTGAATATAGAAACAGCAATAGCAATGATCATGGATTATGATCAGGTGACTAAGTTTTAGCTTTACCACAGCAACAAATGGAAGGACTTTTTCCCTTACCCAAAGGGGTCCCAAACCAGACACAGGGCTCCCAGAGGACCCTTATGAGCACTGGGGGGAATCAATCACCTCCTTCAAGCTTTTGCAGTGTAGCCCTGCATGCTGCTGCCTCCCTCACTGCCAGGGTCTGCAGCTGAGTCCCGGTCAGCACGTTGTCCCCCAAGACCCCCAAGTCCACCTTCTTTTCAGCAGAGCCATTACCTGGCCTGACCCAGACAATCGGGATTAGGTAGCATCCAACAGTATTGGTGTGCCAAGGCAGGTCAGAATATTAGTACCAGAAACAGCTTATACATTAGGCTGGAAGGGTCAATTTAAAGCACTGCCACGCACAAGTACCAGCAGGTTGGTCTTAATCTGCCACTCTGAGACTACTGCGCTCTATGAGGCTCAATCCTCTCCTGGTGCAAAGTGGCCTGATGGCAAACAAAAAGAGCAATAGCACCTGCCAAATGTCACTGAAGGGCTGCTTTACCTGTAAGCTTTACCGCCTTTCAGATCAAGCAAGATTTAGCAATGATGCCAGTTTTCAGAAAGATGTAGGAGGTGCCTCACAAGCACGTCACCACAGGACAACCGCCTCCATGGCCAGGGGCACTGCCCAAAGGAAGGTAAGCAAAACCGGTCTCCTGCTCTCTCTGCTGAAAAATAAATGAACAGGCAAGCAGATACTAAGGCACTGCCCTCCCCCCCCTACAGATCCCTACCCCCCTGGAAAACTGCAAATCATTTGTTTATCTGCCCGGTCATTAGCTGCTTTTGGATAGACATTCAGCTTTACTCCAAGAAAACAACCAGAAGATACAGAAATAACCTTTTCTTTAGCCAAATTGTTTTTAGCGATGCCAAGCAGATCCTGAATGGCCACCTTAACTCACTACTGTTTCAGCATGATAATTTTCTAGACCAAATACTGAAGAAATTTACTTTATTAGAAGGCTAAAATATTTACAAGGTTTATCTAAGCCTCTTGATTTACCTCTGTTTATCTCCTTTCATTATACTTGGAAAACTGTATTCTCCTATTTTTTTTTTAAAATAAAGAATACTTTTCCTAATCTGTAAGGCATTACCCTAGAAGTCTTGCAACCAATTGCCTTAAGTTTTCTTTATAAAACCTACCTTAAGTTTTCTTTACTTATAAACCTACCTTAAGTTTTCTTTACTGAATATGAAGACCGTATGATCTTCATCAGCATGCTATAGATAATTCTCTTCTGTAGAGTTTAAATGAGAATTATAGTTTCCTTCTCTTTTAAACTTTTTTTTTGAAATCTTTTTTAACTGTTTGTAGAATTCTGTCTGTACTGAATTAAACATCTTTAAATTATCTAAAAAAATCCTCTGTTAAATTGCAGGTGGGAAGACAGGTTCAATGCTTCTACTATTTTATAGTGGATTCCCACAGGAGAAAATGTAGATAAGAGGTACTTACGAAAATCCTGAAATATTTCTAAAATCAGAGTTCTGTGGTCTCAAAATTGGGTTTAAACATCTTAAGGGTTAGTCTGGAAGTGTTACTGAGGAGGTAGTAACTACTGAAATGAGATAAACCCCCATGAACTGGCGTGTAAACATATGCTGCAGAAATGGACATCAATAAAAAGTTTTGGAGAGCACAGAGAGAATATGAGCTGTTATGAAAAAAGGGCAAAGCCACTTTTTTTTCCTCAAGTAATCAACAAAAAATTCTTGATTCTAGAAGAAATTAGAGTAAATTTGGTAATGTTTATTGAAAAACTTGGATGGAAATAACAATTTTATTGATTGGATTTGGCATGGGTTTTTTTATTTGAGGAGGGGGATTTTGCTCCCTGTTCCTTCTCGTATAGGGACAGGGACACATTCAGCTTCATTGATGTGAATGTCTTTCAGTGAGATCTTGATTCACCCCTTATTTTCCACAGATGGGTTGGTTTTTCTGACCTAAAAATAGCAATTAAGGAAGAATATTTAAAATACCATAGATTTATTGCATTTATTTGATATTTATCAAATAAATATTCATTGTAAATTTCCATGTCAACAAGGACTGTAGCAATGGACTTTGATAATTGCCAGAAGATCAGAAAGTATTTTTCTTTCTTTGTAAAGAGAAATACTAATTTTTAACAAGAATATGTTTGCTATTTTTTTTTTTTTTTAAAAGAGACTATTTAAAAGGTGGTCGTATTTTAGGGATCTGGCTTTTATTGTTACTATATCCCAGCACAGTATGCTACATCTATTAAAAAAAAGACATTAAATGATTTTGTGTTTATATTTATTGTCAGCAATACATCAGTTATGTAAAAATAACCCAAATGAAAATGTAAGACTTGTTACATTTTCATGTCATCTGTATTAACTGAATAAAGCTTAGTGACAATATACACAAATTTGCAGTAGTTGTACGTAAACATTTTGTGCATTAAAAAAGAAATATACATAATTTTAAAAATAAAAATGCATTACACAATTTACAAATTAACATTAACAAAAGAAAAAAAAAATGGTAAACATTCCTCAGACAGCTGCCTCCTTGTTCTACAAAATAAATATTCAAGTAAATTAAGTTAGGCAAAATAAACTCTTAACTTTGGGTAATCACAATTTACATAAAGGTAAAAAGACAGATTTCCATTTCATTCAAGCTATATTTTACAGTGATTTATACATAGTTTTTAAAATTGGTCTCTTCAGATTGTAATATTGGAAAACAAACTTTATTACATTTTGGCAGGAGGAAGGGAGTTTCAAAATTGATGCTTTGTACCAAATATAAACAAACTTGTGCAGTTGCATCAAAGCTCAAAAAGGAATTGCTCCAGGACTCAAAGCAGACACAGTAATCTAGAAACTACAGATTTAAAAAGGAAAATACAAACCACCACATCAACAGGAAAATGTCTACTTTGCTATTTTCTGACTGGTTTATTTGATCACTGGAAACATTACTTTCACAAACTAACAATCTACGGTAGTGGCTGCTTTAGGCACTGGATTTGTAGAAGCACTCTGATTTTTAAAGCAAATTGCTTTTCATTCTATACTGATAATTCACCTATTTATTTCTGTTTCAATGCTAAAGGGCTTAATCACCTTTGCAACTTTTAGCTTTACATAAACTTTCAGCCCTCCTTATAGCCTAATATTTATTTTTGATAACAAGGGAAGCCCATTCTGGCTTCAAATATCTGTGCACTTTGTTTGTAAAAAAAACCCCAAACAACAAAATAAACAAACAAAAATTAAAAAAAAAAAAAATGCACTCTAGATTTTAAATGCAGCACTACTATGTTGCAAATGTGCACCAGCAAAATTCACTGACCAGATATGAAATGTAACACATACTAAAATACTTGCATGGATTGCAAAGGCCAAACATACTTTAAAAAACTTCCTACCTCTTTCTTCATGTGTCCATTTTATATCATGAGAAAGGGGAGATGGCATACCTTAAACTTCAAGTTATTAAATTCTTAGATTTAGGACATAAAAATCTTCAAGGCAAGAACTAGGCAAAAGCTCCTGCTAAGACCAGTGAGTATAATAAATAAAGATGACTCATTGCCAATGGGCGAAACCCTGTTTACTCAATTTGCTATTGTTCCAATATTATTTGACAACACAGAATCAGACTTTTAAAAGTACAGAAATAGTGACTAAGCTTTGTGTCTCCACATGATAGTTATCCTTCTTTAAACCTTTTCCACATTATTTTTTGTATGTCTGACGAAATAGGAATAAACTAGATTTTTCTTTGTTTTTACTCAAGACTGATGAAATAATTAAAATCATCAAGATTTTTTTAATTTTTTTTTTTTCCTATGGATCTTTACAAAGTGATGTAAGACTGAAGCCCCCAGTCCTGCAACACATGTGTGAATGAACCACTGCTGTGGCAGGGGGCCATGGCACTTCACCAGCTGTGGCCAGTCAAGGTATAAAACGAGAAATTAAACCTGTACAAACAATTGTTACTATTGTTCCTCTCTGCTCATCATTCCCATTGGGGGAATACTTACGTAGTGGGAGGAAGGCCATTTTCTTGATGCGGTAACTCTACACTGGTAATATAAGTTAGCTAAGTTAAAGTAGGACCATAATTTCTCTTGAACATTCACAAAATGCACATTAGTGCCAAGAACTATTCTACGTGGAACAAAGGTAGGTATTATTAAAGGACTGATGTTACCCATTGACGTCCACAAGAGTCTTGACATCAATTTCAGTGGATCTGGGCCGAAGTTTGCAAAGCTACAGTTTTATTCAGTGTGCAAGATCTGGTGCTTCTTGAGTAAATACCATGATGAGTAGGCAGAAATGGTTTAGGTTATAAAAAAGACCTGAGAACCTAATACTGAACTTTATGTAACAATTATTTTTGAGAGGTTGCCTGATAAAGTTTTGTATTGCTTAGTAGTGGCACAGTCACTTATATGTTCAGGCTATACATAGAAGCCATTTGGTGAGAATAACCCTTCTCAGGTCATGAATCACATCTGTAACAGGCATGTAGATCGAGTGGCAAGTCAATAAGCTTCATGTTGGAAGCGTAACACTGAAAAGTCATAAGCATGGAAGAGGTATCAACAGCAAATTCTTATACTGCCAGAGTTTTTAAAAAAGTCATGAGTATTAAAATGGCAGAACGATTGATTTTATTGTTTACTTGCCAGTACACTCAAGAGTTTAACTGAATAATTAAAAGCGTCTCTTCAATTATCCTAATTAGAAAAGACAAAAGGGCTATGAGTATTGCACTGTCAGCAACAGTGAAAATGCTCTCACTAGCACAAGAAAAAAAAAAAGCAAAACCATTTCATTTTAGTTGAACAAACAATCAGAATACCTTTTCAGACAGTATGTATGTCACTTATGATTACAGGGCAACCACTTTTCTTTTTCTTTTCTTTTTTTTTTCTAACAAAGTTAACAAATATAAAAAATCTAGTCATAAACAACCTTCAAAGTACAATTAGAAACCAGCAGGACAATCTATACCAGTATAGGTAGATGGGGCAAGAAACTAGACACTTGAATTACTGCCATGATAGAGACGACAAATGGCCGCTGTGACAAGGAATGGTGTGTACAGTACACGTCGTTAGCCGATTCCATCCAGTCGCAGTCCAAACCGAATGCTACTCTCTTCAGGATTCGAGACCTGTCTACTTGACGCTCCTCGCACAAGATATATCATCATCCTTTCTGAAAAGAGGCAGTTTCTATGGCAATACTAGTTAAGTGCATATCATGCTGCACTAATATAGTGCAAAAATTTGCCTTACATGTAGCAAAAAAGATGCAGGCAACAGTTTGAGTTAGAGGAAGTAGAAACGTATTGTAACATTTACAATGGGTATTCTTTTTTTCAGACAGCAACTGCTAGAAAATACTAAATCTGAGAATGCCTCCTCTCTGGATGTACATATGAGGCCTTTATACTTTGGAGTGATAACAGGACAGAATTTTGCAAGTGAGTCATTGCCCTCTGAAATGCAGGTTAACACAAGTTATCATCAACTGGCAAACTGTTGAACTTGCTCAGTGGGTTAATCCCAGTTAAAAGTTAATATTGTACTAAGCACTAAGATGCTCTTTAACAAGTATATAATCTGATAGAGTAATACATATGGTTCAACTGACTATATATGTGACGCTTGAATATAAAGAGTCATAGGCAGCTTGGTACAAACTCTTCATGCGTACTGATTATACTTGGTTAATGATGCAGGGGGCTTCCAACTGTTAATACTATGTCAGCTACAGTATTCTGGAGACAGAAGTGGAGCTTATAGCTGTAAGACTGAGGAAAGACCACAAATCTCCAACTGCAGTGTCTATTAACGCGATTCTGCCAGATTTCTCAGTGCTGATGGTCTAAAGTAAAGCAATAATACCTTGAATATCCATAGGTGTATTCTTTATCTGTGGTGCAGTTACAAAAAAAAGTCAAAACACTTAATCCACTCCATAGAAAATCCCTGTGGCTTTGGATACCTTCTGATTTCAATCCATTAATTTAGACTCCATGTGTCACTATAAGAAGTTATATTTTACATATCTGCATCTCCATCATAAGCCAAGGTTAAAGGTTTCAGTCGGTTGTTCTGCCTTCTCTGGGGCTTCTTTGGCTTTTTGCTGAAACAATAAGATAATTTGTAAATAGAACAAGAAACTAATAACATACAAAGATGGATTTCAGTCTTAAATGAAAGATGAGTGTGTTGTTTTAAAATAATGCATTTGGTTGTTCATTTGTAAAAGCTATAAGCCTAAAACCTTCACTTGGATTAGTAATTCTCTCTTTATCAGCCCAAAGCAATATCTAATTCAAAGCTCAGTTGTTCAGAAAGAGGCTGTTACGGCACTGATGTGACTTGATGAAATCTTTGGTAGGTACTCCTGCAAGATCAGTCAGTTTTCAGAAGAACCCAGAGCCTGCAGTGCAGTATTTGTTCATGTATCAAAGCCACAATCAAATTTTAACCTCATTTGACACATCAAGGGTTTTCATAGGAAAGTTACATCTTTTGATTAGTTTTATCTCATTACACTTGTTGGAATGACCACAGTTAATTCTAGGTGTTACAATCAAACCAGTCATAAATAGCAGGGATATGGCTGTTAGCCATAACCATTCCCTGTCTAGCCTTGAATTATATTTTAATCCAGCAGTATTTCCAATCCATTTGGTACATTTTTAAAAAATTATCAAGCCAAAGGAAAATGCATATTTATGAATGCTTTAGTATTTGTCTTCTTTTAGTGTGTAATATAAATATTTCTTTCAATCAGGCCTTTGCATTCTCAGTCTTGTCCAAAATCTTACCTCAGCTATGCCACTTAGGCTGCCCAAATCTAAATCTGTATTACAAAATCAGTTGTTACAGTGGTTTGCAGTGGCTACAAATTCCGGTCCAAAGAATCTGCAGTGGAGCTGTATGCTAATGGATTTTATTTTCCTCAAAAAATAAAAGATTTCTTCCCTACTTAGACAGAAGTGCAATTTTGGGCAAGGTTTACTAAAAAACCAAACAAAACCAGAAGCCCCCAAATGCCTACAAATGCAGACCAGCCAAGAGCCTGATGTGCGACCACACTTCCCTCACCTTCCATCTGCTGAAGCATTTGGATCAGAAATTCCAGACAGAATCTAGAAAACTTCAAGGAGAGCATTCTCAAAGGTGACTCGTTCTTGCAAAAAAATCTTTGCTTTTACATGCACTAAGATGTTTCAACCAAATATTATTTTATGTATGAAAAACACATGAGAAAGTTTTCAGGCCTTTTTGTTGTTGTTGTATACCTCTATATCCTGCCAAATATCAAATCTGACTTGCCCAATTACTAAATTTGCTTCTTGCACTTGTCTCTGCATTTTGTGATACAGATGCAATGAAATTATCATGGACACAGTACATTCATAACAGAGATAAACTGAGCAAGAATAAACTATACCCTAAGCTATACCATATTGGTAAGAAGTTCTTCTAACCTCAGGAGAGCATGTGTTTATCCATCCACTAGACTACATCCAGAGTCCACTAACCTGAGCTTGGACATGGGAAAACAAACACTGCAGTTCCCAGAAGTGCCTGCAGTTTCTACAGCAGCAAATGTAAACACTTGTATTACAGTCTGAGTGGGACTGCTTGTTTGTAAATAATTAAAGAACTCACCAGGCTAGATAGATCATAGAAACAATAAAGATGAGTAAAACAAATGCACCAGCAGCTACACCATAAACCCAGGTCTTCAGCCTCCCATCTAAAAGGAATGAATGTTAGTCAGTAGTATTTGAGTTAGTCTTGTTGAATTATTAGTTCTGATATAGTAGAGAAATACTTCTATAATCCAAAATAAATGTCTTCACTAGTAATTACAGCTCAATAAAAGTAAACAAGAGTACTATTAAACAACAGAGCAACAACGCCTCTGTGCATTTATGCTCTGCTTTTCAGTCGAAGTCTGGATAATCCGAATGGAGCTGAGTCACAGGGCAGAGGCAGCAAGTGAGACCCCCAGACACCCAGCCCCTGAGCCCGCTGGTAGCAGGCAATCCTTCAGCACTTATGCGGTTAGCATCACTTTCCATTCTAGCTCCAGTAAATCAATCTGCCTGTTATTTTCATTCTTGTTGCTATTAAATTTTATGTTTTTAAATACCTTTAGCATGTTTTACATCATCTGTACCTCAACTGCACATACACAACGTTCACTAACACATAAAGTAATAATTTTCAATTTCTTCCCCTACCAAATGCAAATTTTGTTGTTATAAAAGAACTTCCCCTCACAGAACAAGCAAAAACACACCAAAAAAGACAACCCATGCTCATAATTAGAACAACCACCTTGTTTCTAAGGACTGCATTTATGTGCAGCCTGTGCAGCTTGTACTTTGGACATGATGTCCCTGCAAGCTGAGGTACACATCCCACTCTCCTGCTTGCTTTGATTCGAGATGCACCCACTTCTCCCAGGAAAAATGATGTAACTTTCTCCATCTGTGAGATTTTTCTCTAAACTCCAAATGAGCATGTCATAACCCGAGGTCAGTGCATGCTGTTTGAATCACTGCTTTTATCTGACTCATTTTGCAAATTTCTAAATGGCTTTTTGAAAACATTCTTTTACAGGAGGTTAGCTGGCCTTGTTGCACCTCCTTGACAAGGAAAATTCTATTAAAAACCAGAATTATTTCATTTACAAGTGGCAAAAGTTTTATTTCATGAAGTCATGTATATTTTCAGTGCAAGCAAACACAGCTAAAATGCTTCTGACCAAAAACTTAGTTTCCTGATACCTTTGTAGAACAAAAAGGCATTATCAATGCAGTTGATGTTCCTACGACATAATAATAACAAAAATTAGTTAGACTGACTTTGCTCAGATTCACAGTAGCACTCTATTGCTGTGCAGTTAAGTTCAGGCTTTCTGTTCTCTAACAACGCAAAGTCTTGCAGTCATGTGGACAACTTGTTCAAGGCTAATCAATATGAAAACACTTTAGCTTCATTATATTAATCAACCTAATGAAACATTATAACTGATAATAACTGATATAACCAAAATAACTGATCCATTAAAGATGACTTGAACAATAGATTTGACCTGATGTATCCAATGATACGTTAATATGAATGAGAGGAATTGAGACTTCAGTACTGCTAAATAGGTTAGTTTCTTCTCTCCTTGGCTTATTTTCATTGGTAAATATAAGGGGGTTTGGGTTGTTTTGGGTTTGCTTGTTTTAAAATAGTATTATCTCCTTGAAAAAAAGACTGGCATTACTTTGTGCATGGATTTATTTATTTTTGTCAAAGCAGGGAACTCTGTTAATGAGGTTATTCCTATTATGCAACTACAGGCATCTGACTCAAGCTTTCTGAATTCCCCCGAAGAGATTATTTCTAAGTATACAGGGAATTGGCACTTCAAACTCATCTGTTTTGGGTAATACATCAGCACAGACACCTAAAGACGATAGCCTTAATACCTTCCATTCTGAAACTGCAATATAATTTGTTGAAGACAGTGAAAGAACTATTTGAAATTTTAACTTAGAAACTGTGAGGAAAGGAATAATCATGCTAGAGTAAGTCAAAACCTTTCCAATAGATGCTCAATCTTGGAATTAAAACAATCAAGCATAAATCTCATCTGAAGTGCAAAATATTCACTTTCTTCTACATTTCCTCATACCTTCACTGGATAAAGTACTAGTTCTATTGAATAACATTTTTTTAATCTGAGCTGAGCTATATTTCCTTTCTAACTTGAATTACTGGAAAACTGGAGAGTTTAATGAAATTTTGACTGTTCCTTGCCTCAGAAACCATGTCTGAGCTCACATGAGTATCCATGTTCCTAAACAGCTGAAGGCAACTGTCTGACATTTGCTTATTGTTGGGACTCTGGCTGCTACAACCCACCCTCTGGCATTTTCAGGTGGAGTTAGCAAGAAAAACTAAAAGATAACATATTTAGTAAGATGCTATGCTTTAAAGGACGACCTGAAAATCTTAGGTGTTTTTTGTTTTGGTTTGGTTTGGTTTGGGTTTTTTTGTGGATTAAAGTATTAACTAATTGGAGTAAAGACCATTTTACTGCAGGTATCAAATATAGCATCACAATACAAATAACAATAAATACTAGTAGGACCAATGAGATCTAACATTAAGTATTTCTATCCCAAACATGATATAATTTGATTATTAGAAGTATTGCGGTAGCTCTCAATTTGCAGCATTTTACAGATTGCGCATGTAAAGATACTGTTTTCAATTCTTAGATTAAAAACGTTCATAAAACCTTTAGAAAGAAATGAACACCCTAAGACACAAGTGTGTTAGAATATTTAGCTGTATATGATTTAAAAGACACTTAAGAAGATAATCAATTGCTCTCTTCATATAATTAACATTTTGGACAAGCATCATATCTCTTTACGTCAATGTATTCTGTTAATTAAAGTTGTATTTATCTCAATGTTTAATAGTACCAGAAAATATTTACTGAAATCTGATTACATGATGGATTTCATACAGTATTTTTGATGGGATGTCTGTTTTATAATGTATTTCTTGCCACTCTTGCACATAAGTCCTTGCTCAGCCCTAAAGAACATGGTCCATCATAAGAGCAAATATTGCCTATAGAGACTTAGAGCATGTGTATGCTAAATATCAATTAAATGTCTAGCTCTTGTCTAACATGAATTAGTTTAAATATGGATATGGCAGAAAAGCATTAGCATATCTATACTGATTGTTTTCCTATAATTTATGTTAAGGCTGCAAATTTTAAGCAGCCCTTACCCTTTGCAGTCTTCAGTGCTACATTTTCATTCCTCTGCCAACTGGATTATTGGTTGAGACAGCATAACCTAATATCCTGGCTTGCACTTAACAGTCAACTCCCTTCTAAAGTCACATTTCAAATAGCTTCTGAGAATTTTAACAGGTAGAAGGGATTAAAAGGAAATATTTTTCAATACAACATTTCATTAAATATATTGATAGAGTAGCTGAGAAGGCTAGGGGGGGTTGCTTCTACCTCTTCCTTTGTTTTCAGTCAGGGCAGATGCCTGTCTTCTTAAAAGACCACTTAGGGCTTTTTTTTCTTTTCTTCCTCGGCATCACAAAAATGTAAATGCCGGACCCTGTAGCAGTACTTAGCAGTAAGAACTGCTCATTGCATGACTTCACCTGGCCCAAAAGGCTGTAGAAACCAGGTCCTTCCTCGTCCTGTCTGGTTACTGGAGGGCTGGGTAGGGTTCACAGCTCGACTGGTTTTCACATCTCCCTTTTTGTCCTCCATGGTGGGGATCACCACCACCGGGATGAGAGTGCACTGTTCGAGTGTGCCATCAGAGGACATAACTTCAGTGTATCCGTCTTCACAATTGCACGTTCTAGTCTGTAAGGAACAAGTGTTTTACACTGTGTAGCAGAAAAACAGAGTTTTCTGTGAGCTATAACGCATAATGACATGGATGACTGGAAGAGAAGACTGTTTCGATGAGTACTAGTCCAGAGAGTACCTCTTCATATATTTTTATGCAGGTTCATATCAAATCAACAGATTATCCAACATTTAATTGAAAGGCATAAAATAGTCTGAGGTTGAGTTTTAACAAATTAATGAGTAGCAAAATCTCTGAAAATACTTTTTGTTGGCATAATCTTGCTAATGCCAAGAGATGTGTGGGAAGCCCTCATGGGGGTATTTTATGCTCCAATGCAGTAGCACATACCTCACTGCAGTAAGCGTGGGGTTGACTGCACGGTGGGTTACATGACCTGTCAGCATCTGGTTGGCGCATCACTAAACAGCCCCCTGTAGAACAGAAAATTATATTTTGACATGGTAATACCTCACCACTGATGAAATTGCGGATGTCATTACTTGCTACAGTATGTCATGGATTACAATTTTATTGCTAACTTGAATTTAAGAGTCCTTCTCTTGTTTCAAACTAAATAATAATTGGTATCAAGTATTTTCTTATCAGTGGGGTAAGGATACATGTATTTGCATTCATGTGCATTTTAGAGAACTAATATTTGGCAAGTGAACCTGTTGGTTTTCTCTTTGTTCCTTTGGTGAATTGCTCAAATAACTGTTTAAACATTTTGTTATGCTTGAGGGAACAGATTTTGGTTCTCTAAGGCCCTTCTTATGACTTACGTATTAAAACTGTGGCCACAAAGAAAATAAAAGCATATTTTTGATTTATATCTTTGCCTGTTAAACTGAAAACAAACTACTCATCCAGTTTATGAATGGACACCTGTTTTCTGCTGCTCCTCGGTAGTCACTTTTACATATGCTATAGCTTCGCCTTTTAGGAAGCCACATTTCATGCTAGTCTAAGACAGATTTTTCAGAAGGAAAGAAGTATTATGAGTAAAGCAGGTACTGAATGCTATGATATGAATGATATAGTAGGCTTCAGTCTTTTTCCTTTTTGTACAGTCCTAGTTCCCATTTCTATAGCTTTATGTACAGTGCAGTTATTGTTATGGACCAATACACACAATCAGGCTTTCACTATCATTTCAGCCAGAATGACTTTAAAATACATTTAGAATCAGTTTGAATTTGCCTGGGTTTCCTTCTAGTTTACAGAAGAGGAATATGTATCACGTAGTTTAAAATTTATACTGCTGCAGGGCAATTTATCTTGCATCACCCAAATTAATAACGTTTTTATACTGGTGTGATATGATGATGAAATCCTGATAGCCGAGGTTGGTCACCACCTTAGCAGATGCAGTTAGATGTGGTTAAGTAGATCCAAGTGTTAACAGGATGGACCATGAAGAACAAAGAAAACCCTGCTTGTTGCCATAAGTTTTCCCCACCCCCAGAAAGGAAAACTGTACATCCTAGCATACAAATCACATGCCTGTGGGAATCTATGTAATAAAATATCAGTCATCCAAGGAAGCTGCAGAAGGAAACAGTTGCCTCATCTCCCAGGGGAAACAACACCTTCAAGTAAAAAAGAACTATTCAGCACAATAATATCATGCAAGTAAATGAATAAATAAAGGCCTTAAAATACCAACAGGACTCAATAAATGTCTGATGTGTGAATTAAAATACATTATGTTAGAGCCAAATGTGCAGCAATAAGGAGCGAAGACAGTGATCAGAGATATTTGATTCTAGATCAAAATAGGTAATCTCCATCTAAATCAATTGTGTATGTTCATCTATCAGTTTGAGCTCTTAAAATCTGTAGTTTATACAAACCACTCAAAAAAATGTTCAAATGTAAATCACTGGTTCAGAACTGCATACTTCACGCAGAGAGGTCCTTGCAGAACATTATACTTGAATGCTTTGGTTGAAAACTATCAGAAATATATGAAAAACATGGGTTTGCATTGCATGGAAACTGGTGATTGTATTGTCTGGAGTTTTCCACTAGTCTTCATTTCAAATCAGAAAGTTACCACAGTTTTAAAACCATGTACAAGCAAACTTTGAAAAAAGAGATACAATATAGGTCAGAGGTTAGTCTGCCTAGGAGGTCCTATCATGTAAAATCTGACAACACCACCTATTAATATACTTGTGTTTCCTGGAATTTATCACATGGTTGTATTCAGTCACATCAGAAGAGACTATTATTTTTATGTGACTGAGTGTGATTCATGAATACATTCTGATTCTAACATCTCAGAGCCATATTTGACAAGAGGCTATTTATTGTGAAATCCTGTAGGACTTTTAATAGATAGTATCATATATTAATCTCAATATGGACTCTTACTTAGAGTTTTACTTACCATACAAGCTAGTCAGGAAGCAATTAAGGTAGACAGATGATGCCCTGTTACATTAGTTGTGAAGATGATGCATTTGATATTCTTACAGCACAAGGTGACAATTGCAAAAGAGACTTTGGGTTACTAAGTATTATTTCAAAACCTTGTAAAAATAATGCAGATATTTTATCTCTACTGTTACAACAGATAGTAGTGGTGGATTTCATCATAAGAAGTATTGTATTGGCAGTCCATGAATCAGAGCTCCCCTCCTGTGACTGACCTGACAGTGGCTGGCATTGAGAATGTGCTTTTACTTCTTTTGGGAAGTAAAATGGGATTCTTTTACTATCACCTGGGCTGATATAAAAATTATTTAAACAACAAATGCATACATCCTCACTTAAATGAATCCCTAATTCTGGTCATTATATTCATATAAGTAGATATATATGAAGATTTTCTTGAATTCAGAGACCTCAGTCATTCCTAATGCATGGTGTTTTGTGATTTGGTATGCAAAAAAAGTAACTACATCCCATAGCTGTCCACTGAAGTATATGGCTATAAGTTTATGTCATTGAAGTAAAGAAATAAACTTATATTAACATATTTAGTAATAGTTGATATTTTGTTATTTTAATGTGATACATGATATATGCATAATACGATCAAGCTTTGCTTCTCTCTCTGCCTTCGCATAGGCACTGAAATGAACTTTAATACATAAAAGTCCTATTTGTTATAGGGTTTTAAATCTGAAACCCTAAATTTAGAAGTGTAAAGATGTCTATGGTAAAGAAAACATACAATGTAAACATTCTAGGTCCAGCACAGAAGATAATATTTATATTTACTTTTAGCATTACATGCTGCATAATTCTGGAAAAGATATGACATCTTTAGCATGCAAAACCACGATGATTCAAGACAATAGCATGTTGACTCATGCATCAGGAGCAAATGTTTTTAGCAGATTCTTTTTTTAAGAATATTTACATTTGTTGGGAAAAAAACATCCACCTCTTTTCCAGGTTTTTGTGTGCATATAAGGAGAGTAGTTACCTGTGACGTTTAAACCATCTGACCTTTGGCACCACACGGTTCGAGAAGATCCCTTCCATGGGCTAGCCATCCACTTGTACTCATAGCACTGGCCATCTACACAGAGAGCATTTACTTTTCAACAAATGTGATGACAAGATTTTAGGCTACCATTGGTAGCCACCCTCATCAGTAGACCATAATCACGCTTAACGGTTTTTATGGCTAAGTAGGGCCCTTCCTCCTTCACCCAGCAACTTAGAAGGGATGCACTGCCCACATGGAGGCCCTAAGGTCTCCTGCACTTACTGGATATGTACAGAATAGACCAGATGTGTCCCAGACACTAACTGTAATGGTTGTACACACCGCTCGTGGAGTAAGCCTAATGCAGTTAACGGGCAAAACAGATGTTTCCAATAACCTCATAATGGTTGTGACCCATCTGTTGTGAAAAAGTAATTTATGAGTCAGGTTCCTTTCCTGGTAATGCTGAGCTTCAGTCAGTGCTCCAGTGCTGGGTGAAGTGGCCTGGGCTGCATCTCGCTTCATGTTTCAGCCCTGCTGTACACTTTACATATGGCCTGGGACAAATCATGAAGTCCTTCTGCACCTTAGCTCCCTTATAAATACAAAATTCCTTTTCACCTGATATGTCTGGCCTCTGAATGGACAAGAAACCTCTGTACAGGAAATGACTTTTCTTAGATACTTTGTCCAGTACCAGCATTAAGCATGACAGACTTTTTAATGTCATTGTCATGCAATTAACAACAATTCAATGGGTGGAGAGAAATCTCAATTTGGTTATGTATCAAAATTTTAAAAATTCTTTTTATTAATGATGACGCAATTATTTTTTCCCATATGATAAAAATAAATTTCTTTATTCAAAAAGGATCATCATTTCTCCCAAGACTGTGTTTAAAGTGGTAACATATGATAGCATTTGAAAGTTTTTCTGCTTACAGTTAATACCTGGAAAACAAAAATTTCAGTGCATTTCTATGTCTATCAAATCTGTATTTGCCTAAACTGGATACCACAAACAGAAAGAAAACAAAACTATTGTTGTTCTGCATTTTTTTTTTTCTTACAGGAAGTGGCCTTCTGTGTATTTTGGCACTTACCATCACATGGTCTTGTTTCCAAAGCCTGTTCTGGACAGAGATGTTGATTCTCCAATTCCTGAATGATCACTGCTCGAGATCGAACTTGTATCCCTCCAAAGCCGAGATCCTCACCGTTAACACAGGTTAACTGACAAAGGCTCCATTCTGACCACTCTCTCAAGTAACAGTCCCCTGTCAAAGAGCAATTTTATAAAGATGAACAATCATCATCTGTGAATAGATTTTCGCACTGAATATGTCTTAGAAAAAAATGTCCAAATCCAGTTTCTTAAATTTCCCTCTCTACAGTTCCTTCCATTCCTCTTTTTGAATGTGACTTATACTTAAGAAAAGATAATGTTTTGATGCTCTCTGAATATCTGTGCAGTAGAAAATAGTAATAAAGCCATTTTGTTCTAAAGCAGTGTAGTTTCCTGTAGCATTCCAATAAGATCACTCTCATCTTGAATTTCTGAGTAACACTCCACCCAAAGTCTTTTTTTTTGTTGTTGTTGTTGTTTTTTTTTTTAATTTTAGGGTATTGTGCACTGTATGCCTTATGCTAAATTTATATATCTTGTTCACAATTCTTCTTTGATCTTAGAAAGAGAAAAACATTGTCTAGTTTTAAAAAGATTAACTTTTGCTTATTCTCATGCAGAATTTCTCTAAGCAGGCAGTAGATGCAACTGCTGGAACATTCATTGCAAGAAAGGGAAATGGGGAAAGAGACTAAGATGTCTGCTCTGGCTATTTCATGTTTAGGGTAATAGAGATTTGTAGAATGTTATCTTATAGTCTAAAACTGAAAAAAATTAAATTATTCCAATGACACTAATTAGCATGATTGGCTAAAGAATATTTAAGGAAGATCTGAGGCACAACACAAAGAGACCATTTTGTTAAAACTGCAGTAGAAAATGGGACTAGACTGTGCACAAACTCATAAATAAACCTCTTAGTTCTCATTATTTCAGTGAAAGAGCTATTAAAAATTCATGCTACCTTGCATTATACTGATGACAGATATAATCAGTGCTGTGTTGACCAGATGCCTGATTAATGAAGGAATTCTATTTGCCAATGTTAGGAAAGCATGTGAAGAAATGAATAATTGAAGAACTGATGTATACATAATAGGAAAACAAGTAGTGATTTTTGGAAACATTAGTTGGAGCATATCATTAGCACATCCCCACAGGGCAGTTATTCTTGCTAGCTAAACGTGAGATTATTGAAGAACAGGTTCCTGCTCAGCAAAATTTCAAAAGTGAGCAGTAAGCAGCTATATTATTTTTTAATAAATTTGACTAACAAGAAATCATAACTACAAACTTTATATTCTTCCAATTTTCTTTTAATAAATATGTGAAAATCATGCAATTGGAATGCTGTGCACAAAGCAATGATGGAAGCCTCTCTGGTTTTGATTATTTTCTGTTTACTAAGGCAACTTTACCTTCAGTCCAATCTGAAATGAACTGGAAAACAATTCTGAGAAAAGGGAGGTACAAGAGAACAAAGCCAGCACTCGTACGGAATGATAGCTACATCAGAACTGAAGGAGTTAATCGCTACTTCTGAAGATATATCACTAATGACTACTGAACAACAGCAATATACTTCAAATTCTACAAATAAGTGTTTGAAATGAACTGAAGGGGTTTTACTGGAAATTAAACAGCTGTTATAGGCTCTTAAACCTTCTCAGTATGAGGGTCATGGACCTGATTGTTTATAACAGCTCCTTTGGATTCAGTTTACAAGGGCAATGATAGTGTATGTCACATCCAGTGAGTTAAACAGCTAGGAATATTCACATTTTCTCAGAGATCAAAATGTTAGTTTAATTTGGAATAGCCCCTTTAAACAAAAAAAATAAGACTACGTAGCTTAGCTTCCTTAGACACCGATAAAAGGCGTCAAGTTCTTAGCCACTGTTAAAAGTATTAATAAGGCTGTTAGGAGATCTAAGCACTTAAAGCAAATCTTCAACTGTAAACCATTTCTTATATCATTAAACACAGGTTTTATTTCAAAATATTTTGTGAGGAAATTCTTATTAGGTACATTCTGTGACTGAGACATGTCTTTTACAAAATTTAAAACCTGGTATTTTTTCTAATTGATTTATTGTCATGAAGCCACTACGGGAAAGTAATTCTGTTGGTCATTTGATGGATGAATCCATCAGTAAAGCATGTGAAAAAGATTTAATTGCCTGTGGCTAATGCTAGGCACGGATAACTGTAATAATACCCAACTAATCTTGAAATGCAACATTTATTTGAATAGCTTTGTTACCTGGACAAGGGACGGTACAGGTTTCCTCAAGTATCACCTTCTTATTACCATCTATAATAGGCTCTATTTCTCCACAGAATTCCTCATCTATTACTTTGCCAACATCTTCAATGGATCCATCAAAAACCACACAGGAAATGTTCCTCACTCGTGTTCCTTCTCCACATTGAGCATCCTGGGGAAGGAGGACATACATGGATGCTGGGCAGAAGAAAGTGCCAAAAGACTTGATCTGAGCTACATGTCACTCTTTCTCCTATTATTTTTTGCTTAACTACTTATTCATTCCAGTAGGGGGGAAAAGAAATACATTGTTCTTTACTTCTGAAACAAACAACTGCCAGCTCCACCACCAAAAATTCCCAAAATTTCTGCTGAAATCTCCCAATATTTCTGAAAGTATGGAGCTAATTATGCCTTCGAATTGCAACCAAGGCAGTATCTCAAGTGGAGATCTCTTCTAGGTTGCCAATCTATTTCCAGAGATATTCTTTTACAATAGAAGGACTTAAATTATTAGCAAAGATGCTGCACGGGTACTAAAGTTTACATTTATACTTTGAAAATCTGTAGGACATTGTTGTATCTGTTGAAAAAAACGAACTCTAAGAATAAATCTTAAGTTTTTGTATAAGAGAGGTGGGAGCAAATTGTTTGCAGTGTGATGAAGCAGGTATCTGAGCATTTCACAAATATGTCTAGATACACAAGCTGCATAACTTCGAAGTCCCATATGACTTTTACCTCTACTTTGCATGCAGACCATTGACCGTATTGCCATCGATAACAAGGTTTTACTGGACAGGGTTTGAATTGCTCCATCTGAGAAGGGCAAGGCCTCCCATCACCCTGAAATGGCTGATTTATGGTCCTTCTTCTGATCATTTTTCCTGTAAGAAAGAAACAGCAATATAACCACGAAGTGCTTAGACTGATTTATTCCTCAAGATGGTTCCGTTTCGGTGAAAAGTGTTGTGTTTGAATAAAGTAATTTTTTCCACATTTGACAAATTGTATTGTAAATCAGATCTGTTGGGTCTTGTCTGTTATATGGATTTATATTTTCCAAGTCAGACACTATATTCTATAATTTGTTTTTACTGCAAGAAGTGCAGGAGGATATCTGATTAGGATTTCAGATTGCTCCCGTAAGAGCAAACAAAAGTAGCGGTTTCCTAGTTCAGAAACCTGGGGAAAAATACTCTTTCTGAATGTGACAATATGTCTGTGGCACTTCAGTGGAGATTCTGGCTCCTCATCTGGAGTTTGCTGCTAGGACAGACCAACATGGTCTATTTTTCTCTGAGTGAGTACAGAATCATGTGTCCCACAATTGTCTGATTCCAGCAACCAGGAACAGCTTGCAACTTTCCCTCACTGACTGTCTTCATAATGTTCTGGCTAAATCCTCATTATCTTACAGTCTCACTGAAGCACATTATTTCCATGCATAAGGCTGATTTAGGTCCCCATCACTCTCCCTGGTTAGCTACATTTTCTGGTTCTGCAAAAAGAGATATTATTGCTTTTATTAAACAACATCAACAACAAAAGCTCAGTCTTGAAAACATGCCAAAGGTACATACTGACCTGTAAGGCCACATGTTTGAGAGCACTCAGACCAAGGGGACCAGTCAGAGAGCTGACAGTTCACAGGACATTCCACCACACAGGACATATTCATTTGCCATGTCTTCTCCAAACCAAGCTAAAAGAAAATATTCAACGGTCAGCATGTAACACCCAGTCTGTATCATTGGTGCAGGTTATGCATTTGGACATAGTGAATCTGAGACAACTCAAGCTTTAAGGAACCATGAAGTCATTACTAAATAAAAAGTAATACAATTAGAACATTTAAAAATCTCACTTCAAGACAGTCCTAATGCATATGCAGATACATGCTTAAATCCTATTTTCATCAATTATTTTCTCAGAGCTTACAAATGGAGGGCTTCAGCTCTATAGTATTACTTTATACAATAAGTAAAGGACAAAGTAATTTATGAAGTATCAATAAAGTATTTTGAAATAGGAATATAAAAATACCAAACTATCAACAGCTAGTAACAGCTGAATTCAAGTGATGCTAGGAGCCAGGTTCAAAACTAACAAAAGGAGGATGAACATGCATTGGATAGTCAATTTGTCAGAAGATGTGGATGCTAAAAGTTTACAGGAGCTCAAGAGAGACAGAGCAATTTAATGGAAGAGAAATCTGAAGGTTTAAACACACAGAAACTACATTGGGCAAATGCAGTCCAAGAGCTGAAAACAGGTGGAGGCTGCGAGAACAGTAGATGGAAACTTGTGTCATCCTCTTTACTCTTCCTGAGGCTTCTGCTTATGCCTCTCAGTTTTTTCCTAACATGATGTGTAAGTTTATTATATATATTATGCTATCCATTCTACTATATGTAAAAATATTGACATGACATTGACAATGACTTGTTCTAAACTAAATAAATAAATACAGCTTTGCATGTTTTTCTGAAAAGCTTTGCAAAAAGCAGAATCCTCTAAGATTCCTAAAGGAAAAGCAGAAAATGCTGGAGGATTATGAGAGAAGGGAACACACAAATAGCCAGACTCACATGTTTTCCCAAAAAATACATTCTGTACTGAGCTCTTCTCCAGGTGGTAGTCAGCCAAACACTAACAAATGATGGACACCCTCAGGGAAAGAAGAGTTTTATGGCCATGCTTGGAGATGGCACAGAGGCTACATGGTCCTTTGGTCTGATCCTGTAAAGCCATTTTTATGTTCTTATAAACACCCATGCTCCAGGTTTTCCCCCATCCAAGGAAGGAAGGAGATATTCTCACTAACACACATGAGAACATATGATGAAAGATTGAATATAACTGATGGCAAAAATAGTAGCATCACTATAATAATCACTGCAGCCTGCACAGCTTCAGAATGAGTTAAAAGGATAGGTCGATTATAGTGAGCATGATAAAAAATGTGGAAAAAAAAAAAAAAAATCAATCCTGCCAATATGAACAAATCTGCAGCCCAGCATAAGACTGTCCTCTTCATTGGCCCTCACCAGTGGACCTTGATCTTCATTTAGGCTTTTCAAAATCCCAGGACATTGTGGATATCTTTAAGAAGATAAAATCCCCATGCAGTTAAAAAAAAAAAAAAAAAAAAAAAAAAAAAAAAAAAAAAGCAAACTAGACATTTGAAAACCTATTAATTTTAATGACTGGAAAGGTTAATGACATAAAACCAGCAGTTAAGACTTTAAAAAGGAAATAAAAACACTATTTCCTACTAAATGGAAGTATAGAGCAATAATTAGGCACAACATTAACATGGCCTCCATAAATAAACTACCACAAGTACTGGAAATGTCTCAACCTGATAGACTCATCAAGTCTAAATTTGCATTTGCAGTACCATTTATTGAGACAAATGAGGTTTTAGACCTCTGTTCTGTTTTATACATCAAAGACGGAGTTCTTGGCTTTTCTCTGTAGTACAGTATAACCTTGATTATCCAGCTATCGCACACAGACAATACCTGAAACCTTTGGATAATCTGGAATTTGGTTAATTAGGAAACTAGAGAACTGTCTTTGAAGTCTATATTTGGGTCAAATCTTCTGAGCAAAGGCTTTAAAGCCTGCTGAATTGATTCCTGCCAATTATGGAAACACAACTGCTCTCTTTCAAGACTGGCCTTCTCAGCTGGACTTTGGCAGCTAGAGAAGGAAAAGCCCAAGAGACATATTAAAGGTGAAGGGGAGAAAGCCGAAGGCCAGATTACCCACAGTGATCTGCTATTTGCATGTCTTAGATACTGAAGTGCTATTGAAATAGATTTGGGGAACAATTGGCAGGCTGCAATTTGATGTTAATTACAAATTCCTTTCTCATCCCTCTCCTTCCTTCAATTGATGAACCACAATTCACCTTGAAGAACTTAGAAAACATTCAGAAAAGTGTTCAGTAGCTCCCTTACCTGAAAGAGCGTCTATTCTGAATGGGTTGTGGTTTCTGATTTGAGAATGGCAAGTACTGGAGGGGTTACACTGAAAGCTACCGCCGAGCGCCCTGTCCTCCTGGTCACACACACCAGGGGCAGCAGGCTGCCAGACCACCATGCTCTATAAACCCTGTGATCCACAAAAAATATCTGTATTTGCTTATAGGAATGTTTGGCACCACAGATTAATTTCTGCTGGAGGTTAATCTTGTAATCTGACAAGCAGACTATTTACCAATAAAACAGAAAAGTTTGCTTTCTAATGCAGACAAAACTGCTGGTTCCTAGGCTTTTCTGATCTTTAATTGGAGGTAAATGAATAAAAATAAGCCCATAAATGTGAATATGACCAAGACCAGCTTGCTTTAGGTGATTTGACTTTCAAATACTCAAGGAAAAGACAATCTGAGTTCTTGTGATGTGCTAATTTTGTAGAGTTAGAGACCAAGTAATCCAGTATTACTGTGCCTTGAGAGTTTGAAGGGAACTATGTTAACATAACGAGGACTCGGAAATAAGCTCTAGAAATTGATTTAACCTGGCAGTAATCAGGATGACTGGCCACCTTCTTTAGCTGATTGACTGGAAACAAACACAAGATCATATGGATGCACTAGGAAAGCAGAATACAGGGCCTTGGAAGAAATGTTATTATTTAACTACACTAATGTGTATACCTGGAGATGGTGATAGTCAAAAAATAGCATGAAGGGATTTTTTTATATATGGCTTTTATTAGTTTCTTGAACCACTTATAATATAGGAACTCAGCCATGGCAATTAGATGTCTTCATTTCTTAGGCATCCGGATAGGTTTAGCTATTCTCTCTTCTTTGCATATAATAAGAATCATAATTCTGTAAATGTATCTACACATGCATTAAACAAAACTTTTGTTTTATTCACACATCTAGCATAAAGTTTTTTGATAGCCCAGGGGAAATTCCATTAGCTAAGTCATTACAAAATTATTTCATCTTTGTCTTTCATCAACTTTTCTAATCACATTCACCTTATTTTGAACTTCACTTACTCTTTCTGCACTGCCATTGTAATGCAAAAACACAGAACAAAAACCCCCAGCCCTGAAGGATCATCTGTGATTAGATTAGTAAGAAGTGCATAGCACATATTCACATTTTGATAATTTCTTGAATACTCTCCTCTCGTGACCTGAAAGATCAGAGTTGGTTTTCACATCTTTAGAGTGAAGGGTCTGGTAAGATCTGAGCAGCTTGGCTTTCTTGTTAATCAGTTTAACAGGTTTTACTCCTCACAGCTATTGGATCAGCCTTTGACCTTGTTGTACCACTGCTTACACATCCATAATTCAACAAATAGTCTTAACAGTACGACTGGGGAATGGATCAGAGCTTTCTACAGGAAGATGTATCTTTTTATGGTCTAGCAAATCAAAAGGGCAAATAAGACTATATCAAAGTGGTTGCTGATAAGTGTAATTATTTGTTCTAAAGTTGCTCAAAATCTTTGGTAAACAACATGAATAACTTCTTGGCTTGTGGTAAAAGAAATTTATTTCCCCTTAAAATCTAATAAAGCATTTTTTTTCTATTGAAGTATTCATGTGTCTGGATATTTTATATCATGTCTTGATATTAATTAATCAATATTGCAGTCTGTTACAAACGATCCGAAAACCCTTTTTTTTTTTTTTTTGAACACATTAAAACATTAATAGAATGCACGAATGCATTCCCCTATTAACTTAACAGAAACTTGCTGTAGGTAGCCAGATCCTGAGTTTTTTCCTGAGACATAACTGATTAAATGATTAGATTTGATTATAAACCCAAGAGCTATGTGTGAAGGAGCAACCTGGGACAAAGTAGAGCGCCAGCCTCAGCTGAAACCTCCTGCCTTTGCTAAGAACTTACAGATTCAGGAATTCAGGATGTTGGAGGGGGTTGGAGAAGCCTAAGTAGGTCAGATACACCATTACAAAAATATAGTCCAAAGTACATGATGAGTTTCCCAACTCCCTTCACTTCTGATGGGACTATTCTCTACGGGCACGTCTTGAGAAGCAGCTACTAGTGAGGAAGGCCCAACAGAAAAGGTGTTGGTACCAAAACTGGTGGAGGTCACTTCACCTTAGTCCCTCATTGCAACTGATTTTGTACCTGATGCTCTAGGTGGTGGAGGAATGGCAGCTGAAACAAGTTCTGTTACTTTCCATCAGAAACACATGCAGAATTACCCTTAAGGTAACGCTTACATTGTCCTCTCATTTTCCTTCACATTACTATCTCCATACAATTGAAAACATTAAGACCAACACACAAAATGTCAGAAAACCAGTGATATCAAATTTGAAGTTATTCTGAACATTTGCAAAATGGCACTTTCAAAATGTAAGGACTCCTGTCTGCTGGTTAGTGCTCCATATATGCTCCTATTTAATATTTCATTCATGCTGCACATTTTTTCACACTAGCTTTTGCACTGCACAGCTGGATACAAGAAGTTATCATTCAGCCCAGCTGCAGAATGGCACATGAGAAATATTTTCCAACACATTGAGTAAATGATTGATACTGGCAGCTGTCCAAGGCTCCATGCAGAAATGATATCAAATTAGAATGATGATTAGTATTCTGATTAAGATTTATTACCTTTATTCTACTTTATTAATTATTGTTTCTAAGTCATTTCCTTCAGGACATAATAATTAGCATACGTTCACAGAGGCACTTAAAAGTAACCAAAGGAAATTGTATAAAAATCACTGTTGACGGCACAGTTCATTTCAGAGGTACTTAACAACCCATGAATAGTGTTGCAAAACATCTGGTGAAGATGGGTTACATGCTGTATAGCTCAGTTGGCTCAGCATTAATTACCGCCATTAGAAGGGAGCTTACTCACAGGTACCCACTCACCTCTTCACAGTACTTCAGGTCAACGGATTTGCCATCACTGCGAACACAATCGAGCATCCGTGTTTTGATACCATTACCACAGACAGACTTCTCGCTGAGCTGACATGTGCTCCAGTCTGGAAATAAGGAATTCATTAGCCTAGCAGGCATTTTAGATAAAACTCATAATGATGCAATCTCCATCTAATTCTAATCCTGATGGCCTAAAATAATCCTCACAAGCAACTTTTACACATGGAGCCCAACTGCTACACATTCTTGGAAGCAGCAACTTTAATGCAAATAGTCAGTGCCATGACACTTCCCTGAGAAGTTCGTATTTGGTTTTGTCTACATGGATATTTTTAAGGAAATCACAAGGCGATAGGAGAAATCCATTTCCTGGAGTTAAGTATGCGCACTTCACCCAAGCTGCAAAGCCTCCAGTAATATTTTATCTGGATCAAATAGCCTGAATCAGTCTTCAGTACAAGCTCCACACCTCTGTCCGGATAAGAACAAAAGGCTGAAAAATCTGTCCTGTAAGGTGAATGGAAGTAAGCCACAGTCCAGGCTGTCACTAGAGCAAAACACCCCGAATACCTGTCACGTTGTAGTCATAGTGGTAGCAGTTTTTGTTCAAAGTGCAGACTTCTGTCTCAGTGGCAGCAGGACAAGACTTCCCATCATCTGGTTGTCTCAGGGATTCAGCTGACCTTTCCCGGACACTACTTCCATTGCATGGCTTGAAAAGGAGATTGGAAACAGCTTTGGTATTTCAGCACCCTGACACCTTTTCAGGCAACTTTATAACAACCTTTAAAGTAATCCCTTCACAATACACAAATGTAAAGTAATGGGCTCATGCTGCTGTGTAAGAGAAAACATTTCCTTGTTATTTCAGAGAGAATTTAGTCTGCTCTTTCACCTTGGTACCACCCAAGGTGAAATAGCCTCTGACTTGGTAACACCTCAGTACTTTCCTAACTAGTTCATATTTCAGAACTACTGCTTTGGATCTATTTCACTCATAAACTGGATATTGAGATGCTCACTTTCCAAATGCTATAATGTAGTGGGCCAGAGCCTGAATACCCAGAGGTCCTGAAAAACTTTTTTATGTTTGGTTTGGGTTATTTGACACTTCTTTTTGAAACTGCTGTCAGGAAGGGGAGAGGAGACCAGAAATTATCTTTCTATGCTCAGTCTTGATCTTTGCTCATTACAGGACAGTGACATTTTAGTACAGTGACTGCCCTGCTATGGAGAGGCTCACAGACAGGCTCAAGGATGGACTCACAAGCCACTGTCAAAGCTGTTCTACCACACAGAACCCACTCCACACTGAAGAATTACCACTGGGGACGTTATGTCACTTTATGAAAAATATTGGCACACTTTACTTGCAACCAACCATCAGCAACTCTAAAGATGACAGTAAAGATGGATATTTACACGAGTAATCACTACTCAGTTCATCATCTTTGCACAATACATCGTGTATATATTTTTAAAGCATCGTCCTAAAACTATAAATGTTCTACTTCAGTATACTTCTTACCAAAGAACATCGAGACCATGACCCCCATTCAGACATAACACAGTCCTCAGGACATGGTAGCGTGCATTTTCTAGCCCCAAGTGGCATCTCTTCAGGATCACACAGATAGTCCTCTACAGTGTCAGAAGGACCATCCACAGTGTTTAGCATGCACCTGGAAAAAAGAACTGCACATAAACTGCATTTGCCGTGGATTTTCTACAGTCACTGTGTTCCACAGTATTCTGAAGCATTTTAAGATTTTGTCAGCGTAACAATCATGAAGTAATTGAAGAAACAGAACTAAATATTGATCTGTGAATATCCAAGAAAAGTTGAAGATCCAAAAATAATCCTCAGTTTTACAGATGACAGCCGTATAAAGAAATGCACAGAATGAAGACAGTCCTTATCAGTGATTTGCTGGGAGTTTCTGAGCAGGTGATTTACTTGACATTAGCTTACCTCTAAGTCAGAATAATGCATATCATCTATAGTTTAGACATGCTTTGCGCATGCTTCAACTAATAATTTTAAATCTAGAAATATTAGAACTTTTTAAAATTTTATATACTTATTACTAATCCCTAATTTACACAGATGATTTTTAATTAACATTATATTAAATTAGCAGCTGGAGGCCCAGTTAAAATGAGAAATTAATATGCTTAGTTTTGTAGAGCTGAAGACGACAGTCTTCATTCCACAGTATTTCCAATGCTGTTGCATCTACTGTTGATGTATCCATTCTACCTGTCAGCAGAAGACCAGCTGGTACATGACTAGGATCATTCACGTTAAGAGGCTTGCATCTCTTTTCCAGAATTGTAAGAGAAACACTCATATCAATAGGAAGTTTTTCACACACAGGTAAATAGAATCATAGAATTTTTTAGGTTGGAAGAGACCTTTAAGATCATCAAGTCCAACCCCTGAATATTTGGACTTCCTTCCATTTGACCACATCATTTTTTTATGAACATCTTACATTATCGGACTAAACTAATTTTTGAAACACACTCTGTTCTAAGGTAAACACAAGAAATACAGCATGAGCATATATTAGCTCTGCAGAATTAGTACTTCAATGGCATTACGTGACAATAAATGAAAATTTAGATGTTTTTAGTCCCAAAGGGCTGAAAATACTTACTTTATCTTTAATGGTAGTGTTAAAGTCTATTTTTTCAGCATAAACACTGATCAATTTTGATTTTTCATATTGGAGTTTTTTTAAGACTACTCTTATGGGAATTTGTTTAGATGCTATTGTGTGAGAACAGTTATGCATTGTCTTTTTAACTTTGATCAAGTAAATATTAAGACTTTTTAACCTCCTTGAGTAAACGGTTACACCAAGGAAACGGTAGTATTGTGAACAAAATCATGTAAATGTGCCAGTTTCTAAGCACTTGTGCCAGGGAAAAGAGAACATTTAGCAGTTCACTGCATACAGCTCTCATTTTGGCCCTTCAAACTGAATTCACACTATGCTTTAATATTCAGATTTATAATCTCAAATTGTGTGTCATTTGCAGTTAGCCAATAAAAAAACCAAAACAAACCCCAATCGACCCAAACTCCATATACTGCTTTACTTGCTGTTGTACCACACCATGTGAGACAAAATCAAATCAAAATTTGATTTGATGATGATGAGCAAACACACGGGATGCCTAGATCAAGTTCAATAAACAACAGAAGATTTCTGGATTTTTCTATTTCACTTCATTCACTTTTGCCACTTTTTCCTGTAATAAGTGTAACCATTATTTCCAAGTGCATATGTACTTGAAAGTGTTTTTCAACTCATAGTTTCATATAGAAAGACAACTATTTCACCTTTCAGAGAAGCACTAAAATCGTACATTGCAGTGTTTGTAGTAGTGCAAGTGCAATATACATCAGTTTATAAATTAGGAATCAAGGTTTATATCCATAACCAGTAGACAGAGCCACATTGCACTCACTGATGCTATTCTGATTTACATCAGCCAGGGTTCTGGTGCAGTATACCATGGCTCGACTAAATATATATTACACAGAATTACATCAAATTAAATACAGCCATGACTGAAAGTGAAGGTTCTCCGAAGTGAAGGAGGAGCAATACTATTTTACCTGACTTTCCTTGTTTGAACACCTTCTCCACAGTTCTCTTTTAAGTCCACATTTGTCACCTTGCAGACGCTCCAGGGCTCAGTAACCCATACGTACTGGCTGCAGTCACTGTGGCAGGGGACTACCTCATATACCTGGAATCCACATCGAGCATCAGTTTTGTTGCACCCAAGAAAGATAAACATGCAACAGTGATAATGGAAAAAAAAAAAAAAAAAGTTAATGCTCTTTTTGGTAAGAATAACAAATGCAAACTTGTGTTTTGGAGCCTGTGGTAATAATACAGATAAAATACTTGACAGAAAACTACAGAAATAACAGAAAGTCAGAAGGTAAGATATCTAATGATAGATTCCATGGTTTTCTCTGCCACTAAGCCCATGCTATGCCATTTCCACCAATAATGTCAACACAACTAACATAAAATCATAGAATTATAGAATCATAGAA